>CALSCR010002770.1:0-11421 GCA_943704495.1 Pigoraptor chileana | reverse complement strand
TGATCAGACCAACCCACTAACACTTAATTATCACGGCACGCGGGCACTGCTGAACGAATGCCACAGTTTGTGGTTCAGTTGTGGTTCAGTAGAGCGTCAAACAATAAAAGTCACGTGATATTCATCGTTCTTGATCAGAAGCGAGCATTTCTGAGCCACAGCTTCCACGAATGTGAGGAATGCGGTAAATAAGCCCGTTGGCAGCTCCCTCCAATGCGCGAGCCCTCAGCTGACATACATCCGAGGAGGTTAACCCGGACATATTCGGTTGCCACTAAAAGACGACAAAACAGGGTGAAACAATCGCAATGGAGACTTATGGTTGTTCTATTTGCACTTTAGTGGCACGCACGCATTTCAAAAATGGCTGAAGAACGCTCGAAAAAGCTCGCTCGTGGCTGTTTCAACAAAGCAAATCAACTTCCATCCTTCCGCGTATGGTTGGTGGTGGCCGCGTGCCCCTTTTGTGCAACATGTGCCCGTTGAAGACATGGCGCACATAGAGACAGAGGGGGTGTGGTCTGACAAAGTTGACGTTGCCTGTTATGACAAGTGCCCACGCGGACAGTGCGGCGGGCAACCGGCGCACACACACTGTCTGTGCCTGTGCCTGTCACACGGGGGGTTTCGGAGGCTCGCCGTTCATTCCGCGGGCCCATCCTACTTACCCCTGCCGCTATTTCAACGGCACACCGAGTCTGTATTGCTCTCTATGGGCGTTGCTTCCTGGCATAGCGTGCTGCTATATTACTCTATGATCACACCCTTGTTATTCAATGGTTCGGAATTCTGGAATTCGCTGTACATGCCCATACTAATAGGATAAACGCGATACTTAATTTCGGGCATTTGAAACCGGGCGTGATTTTTGTGAGCTCCACTTGACAGGGCATCTGGAAAGTCTGTGTGACTTGCGCAGTACAGAATTAACGGAAGGGCGGTCAGATTAAGTAGCGTCGATGGTACAACGGCATACTGTGGGCTTACAGTGGGATGACGCGTCATCCCGTGAATAAGTACGCGGTTGGTTAATTCAGCGGTGGAAAAATCGAAAATCAAAAGTCGGTGAATATTGGAATATTAAACAGAGACCGATACTGAACTGATAGTGAAGAGAGGGTTACGCGGAAATAGAATAAATATAATTTTGCATTATTTAATGCATTCCGTGTGGAAAGAAGTAACACTGAGTGTGCTGCTCCACATGCCGCGTCACTGTCGCCGTGTCAATCTGCCACTCACTCACTCACCCACTGCCAACTCACCGACTCACACACACTCACACACGACCCGACACGAAGGATCCCCTTCACACGCGGCGCACCAAACCAGCACCCTCTCTTTGTTTCCCTGCGTCAGTGTCGCTCCGTGTTGCATCCACTGACAATTACAGCACACGCGCGCCCCCATTTAGGTTTTCTGACAGCCTTCTGCCAAGTTCCCGATCTATACGACTTTCCACTTGTGTTGTGGGAGACAAGTGCAACGTAACAGCGACTTTTGACACTGCACATCTACAATTGCAATCTCCATCCAAACCTGCAAGTACGGCCATCTCTTACCAACCGTCTTCAGAACGCATTGGAGTTTATCATCGACGCCGCCGATAGATGTCTTGAAAGAACGGGAAATGTTTGGCGAAAACAAGGCGTGGGGCTCATCCCTCGCAGTAACCAACACAATCGCAGCACCCTTTGGATCGGACGCATCGCCACCACAGTCTCCGCGCTCGCCACTCACGCTGAACGATGAGGATGGCGCTCGTCGAGTGTCTGCCGACGTGCTCATGTCAGTGGTCCGCCCGCAGCTGCAGGGTCCCCTGAGCGTCGTGCGCTGCCGAGGCACGGGCGGCCAGGGTCGCTGCATGCAGGTGCGAGATGCGGTGTCCGGCCGTGAAATCATTGTTAAGCAAGTCTCGATTGAGAACGGCCTGAACAGTTCACGCGCCCAGGCACTCGCCAGGGAGGCAGTCTTCCTAGACTCACTTGTGCATCCGCACATTATTGAGTCGTATGGCGTTGCGCTCGACGACACAAGCGCAACGCTCGGCCTGCAATTGGAGGTTATGGATTGTACTCTGACGGAGATGCTGCGGAGGGCAGGCGGCGCCCTTGAGGAGCGCGTGATCGCCATCTATCTGCGTCAGCTGCTTGCGGCGCTCGAATACATCCACGAGCGCCACATTGTGCACCTCGATGTTAAGCCGGAGAACCTGCTGGTCAGCGTCGACGGAGACATCAAGCTGGCTGATTTTGGCCTCGCACGCGTCTTTCCGACGGCGGAGCTTCACAAGAAAGGCTTCTTTCGCGAGGCGTACATGGGCACATTCGAGTACATGGCCCCTGAGGTGAGCATCGCAGGTCCAACACAGTGTTAATATGTGCCCAAGGTCAAAGTTATCAGTGACTGACATCGCCCCCTCCTGTTATTCCTCTGAATTGTCATAGGTGGTCAAGCCTGGCGAGTATGGCGTGGGCTGCTGGTCGGACATTTGGGCCGTCGGCTGTGTTGCCATGGAGATGGCCACGGGAAGGAACCCGTGGGGCGACGGCGCCGTCTTCACAACCCTCCAGAAGATTGTGCAGCCGGGGTATTTTCCGCCTGTCCCCCCATCGTGCAGCGATGCATTCGCCGCATTCGTCGCGCGTTGCTTCAATAGGCAACCGCAGCTCAGGCCCACGGCTGCTGAGCTCCTCCAGGACCCATTTCTGGCAGTCGAGTGACACGCCAGTGTACAAACGTCTTTCTTGCGCGTGCGTGCGTTGTTATTTACGCGTTATTATTTCCACCCGCATTGATACATAATCACCAGAGAGTGCGTGCCGCGCGTAAGAGCGCGTCACCAAGATATAACAAAAAAACATATTGGGAGCTGAACTATTGTAACAAATATAACAAATACAATTGCAATGATCACAGGCATTGCCTCTGCAATGAATACCCACGTGACACGCCATGCAAGTTATCAAAGGCTTTGTTATTGCATCTCGCCCAGTGAGCTCAAAAAGGAGACGACGCGCGCATACAGAGGACGCACAGCTGCTGGCGCGTGGGTTGCTGCGAGGGCGTCTGCCTTGAGCCGCAGTTGCCTGAACTGCGTCTGCATGTTGGGCGATGTGAAGTATCGCGTGCGGAGGAACATGAAGTAGAGGACGAGGCTGGAAAGACCCATTTGACCACTGCTCGGCCCCGGCAACATAGGGAGAGAGCGGGAGACACAATGCAGAATTCAAGTCAGTGTCTCAAGAAGAAGCTATGCCCATGGACTCCACAAGAGATGTAGGATTCAAGTCAGTGTCTTAGGCGCTGTGTCCATGACCTCCACAAGGACTCCGCAAGAGAGAAAGCGAGAGAGAGAGAGAGCGAGAGACAGAATGAGTAGAGGGCGCGCTGTGCCCTTCGCCAAGGAGGGGGGAGACCTTGTGTTCAGCAGTCAAGTGACGCTCTCTAAAATCTCGCAGAGATGAGGCAATTCATAATAGTGCGAAACAACACTCACAGTACAAGGTGCATAAGCATAAACGGGAATAGAGCAATCTCCATCGAGGCCACGGCGTCCATAACAACAGCAGTCCGCGGCGCCAGAAACGCTTGCGCTTGCGTAAGCATCCTGCAAATATGCAACCAACAACACAGCCCTTCTTATTAGAGCGGGGACATCCGCATGCATGACTAAAGACACACTCCGTCGTCTACCACGAACAAAACGGACGAGAGCATAGGCAACCTACCGCTGCGCCGGCTCCAACCGGGCGACCTGAGCGACGGTGCGTCCAAAATCAGTGGCGCTGTACACTCCATAGACAAAGACGGGAGTGACGGCCACTGCAGCCGACGCGGGAGGGAAGCCGGGCAATCTCCATAAGCATTGCGAGTGTGTCTAAACCGAGTCCATTTGTTGGCCACATGCACACCAAAAATGGGTGTGGCTGCTACAATATTACAGTGTGGGCATTGACACGCAACGACACAGCCACACCAACACAAATCAAAATCACACGCACTTAGCATGGGAGGCTGTCCAAGAAAGAGGATCGAGTATACGAGGTACTGGCAGTTGGAGTCCATAACCACACGCGCAAGGGCCTCGCGGCTGAATTGAATGGGCTGCAAACAAGAGGGGCACGGTCAGGTCATGTGAGGGACAGTGGATTACAGCCGAAGGCGCCGGGCAGAGACTTACACAGTGTGTGTGTGTGCAAGTGTGTGTATGTGTGCATATGCGTGGCATATTATATACGCACACGTATCACATGCATGGCAACATACGAGCCAGAAGAAAGCACGGCGTCAGCAGGCCCTACACACCCAGTGCGCCTCGTACAGGCTGACGGCATACGCCAGCAGGGCGCCCTTGAATGCCCGCCGGTAGCAATCGTATGAAAACTCCCCATTGAACAGCATGAACGCCACGTATAAAATTGCGTTCAAGAGCAGAAATAGCGTGGAGAGGAATCGTACATATGCGGCCTGACAAATTATGTCGCAATTGAGAGTATGCGAAGGACAAGGAAAAAAGATGCAGGATTAAAGTCAGCAGCAAGAGGGTACGTGTTTTCGGGAGGAGCCTTGTGATCACCCAGCCGCACACACCGGATTGTGCCTTGCATGGTCGCCAACAGTCGCGTGCGGTTGTTGGGCTGGATGTTGGGCTGTAGGGTTCGGGCGGGGCTCGAACCCAGGCTGCTGCTGTGACTGGCCGGCGCTTTGGGTTGAATGGCGCGACGCAGAGTCAGACGCCGCGGAAGATGCCGTATTGTTGTTTGGCGCACTGTTATAGACTGAGGCGTCATACGCAGGATCCTGAAACATGGTCGGAATCCATTTTTGCAGGGTTGGGGTTGGGGTGTGTAAGTGTGCCGGGGGGAGTGAAGTCAGTTGCCGCCGACAGATTACAGCAGATCCAGCTCGCCACACACCCAAAGCACTCACAATGGACGCCTTATACCACCGCCGCTTGAGCTTGAAAAGCGCCTCACTCGATGGCCCCGTCGACGCAAACTCAAGCGAGTTTATGTACCTGCGCCACCGCTCGTCAGCCTCATAGTCAAACGACAGGGCTGGATCCGCCATCTCTAAGCAGGTCACGCGAGTGTGCGGGTGGGTGTGTCGATATGCACACGGGTTTAGAAGGCAATTACTTTTGATTACTTTTGATTACTGTTGATATGCACTTGCAGGTTGCTCTTTCAATGCGATCCCGGCACACCGACTGACGGTTTCAAGCAGAATGACGGCACGTGATGAATAATTAGCGACGGTTCGCATAAACTGCACATCCGAGGACTAATGTTTACCCAATTGATGTAATAGAGATAATAGAGAGGAATTTTGCCGAGATGGAGACGCCAAGACGCGCAGAACTAACACGGACCACTGCAGTTGCGTTTTCAGGGTCTCTAAGTAGATGCTTTGAGTGTCTTATGGCCGCATGGACACATAGAAACGAATCCTCTGTTGCTCGCCTGCGCTGCTGCTGCTGCCGTCCTCCGCTCTGCGGGCACCCACATTACAGTCTTTATAACTGCACTCACTGACACAAACACGCAACGGCACCTGCCGAGGCCACGGCTTCCATTGCCGGCGGCCGAGCATGGAGGTTGCACATGCGCCAACAACCGTGAGTGTCCCGCGCGGCCCTGGTGACCGCGACCGCGATGCGCACGTGACCGGCGGGGACTGGACGGCGGGCCAGGCGGGGCCGTGGGACCACAGCACCCACACGGAGCCCGCCAAACCGCCAACAAAGGCACCGCGCCCAAGCGTCTTTCCCTTTGAGAACACGAGTGAAATCTCCCAATTCGGCGACTTTCGTTTCAACGTCAATCTCGCGCACGGAAGGCCGTCATTTGGCGATGTCTTTGGTGCCGGAGAAGCACAATCCACACGAACGGAGACGGCGGACAATCAGGGAGATGCACCCATGAACGAGGAAGGAGAAGGCAGCGTTGATGCGTGCGTCAATGTCAACGCAAGTACTAATGAGGTGATGTCGGATATGTGGGGGAGTGCTGTGGACGCGGAGGATGCGCCTGCTTTTGCGTGGGACGAGCACCCGACCAACCGTGGTGCGGCCGTCGATCCCTTTGGGATGGACGAATGCGGTCCACAGACAGGCGCGGGCAATGGGGAGCTCGAGGGACCCGGCGCACCCGCGACGGCGAGTGTGGCGCCGCACGCAAAGCATCGGCGGTCGTCCTACGGTGGCGATTTGAGCCGGGGCACGGCGCTCATTGTCGGAGCGGACGAGGGCGACGCGGCGGCCGACGGCCCCCCTCCAACCGACTGCGACTCATGCGCGCGACTGTACGCCCGGCTGCGCGATGCACGGCAATCACACGCACAGAAGGAGTGCGCGTTGAGTATTGAGATCGAGCGACTTACCACCCTTGTAGGGGACGCCATGCGGGAGATGGCAGCAGACTCGCGACAGAGCGCGGCGGCAATTGAAAGGGTTCGAATGGATGCGGATGCACAGCGCTCTCAATTTGAGACGGAACTTGCTGCGACAAGGGCGCTTCTACACAAGCGGGAAGATGATTTGCAGGTGTGGATCTAGTTTTTTATTGCACACACCATCCACATACTCATGATCATATACACACACCCATACACCCATACACACATACACACATACAACACACACACACACACACACACATGCACAGCATCCCCAAACCTTAAATTTACTCTGTCACTACGAATCTTCTTCCTTGCCTCGGCACAGAGCGCCATCCTTGCGGCAGAGCGCGATCGCGATATGCTCAAGGGCGGTATCGAGGTGCGTCTTCAGCATTCTGCTCACATTAGCACCAATTTTGACCCTTTGTTTTTTGCGCACGCGGCACTTTGTTCGAATGCGTGCACGCCGACTCTCTAAACGCCCTGTGTGTGTTGACGTGTCCGACAGGCCCTTAAGACCGAGATTGTGCGACTGCGTGCACACCCGAGCCTGCGCGGCACGGCGTCTCCCTCGCTCAGCCGCACGGTGTCGCGCTCGTCTTCCATGGCACTGGGACAGTCCGATGAGACTGCCACTGCCACTGCTTCGTCTGCGGATGCCGAGCACGTGCACTCGCCACGGACGCCGTCTGCGGTGCCTCAAACGCGCGCAGAAACCGCCGATGAATGGGATCAAAAGGAGAGGCACCTGCGGTCGGTGATAGACAAGCTCAGGCGGGGCATTGAGGCCGCCGAGGAGCGCCACCAAGCCGAGCTTGAAGAAATGTCTACCGCACGTGACGCAGCCGTTGCGATGATTGCAGATCTCAAAGACGAGTGCGTGCGCCTGCAGCAGCTTTCGGAGGGTGAGGGGGGCGGGGACGCCTCTTTCCAGGCGGCGGAGTTGACTGATCTGCGGGCGGCACACGCGGCATGCATGGGTGAAATCGAGTCTTTGGGGGCGCAGGTCGTCGCACTGCATGACGAAATCGCCCTGGCGGCGCGGCGGGCGGCCGACGAGCGACTGCGGTTTGAAGAAGAGCGTTCCGAGCTTGTGCATCGGTGCGAGGTGCTGACGTCTGTTGCGGAGGAGTTTGCGGAGGAGATGGGGGAGGCGAAGTTGGCGAAGGAGTCGCTGTTGGTTGCGCGTGCTAAGGGACTGCAGCAGCTGGCCATGTACGGCATGCGCTCCAAGAAGGCCGCGGGCAAGAAGAACCCGCAGAGCCGCCTTGCCTCGGAGGTCGTGACGCTTGGGCAGCGGCTGGCAGAGGCTCTTGCCGACAGGCAGATTGAGGTCGCGCGCCTCAGCGAGCTCAACCGCACCAAGGACGGGACGATTGACAGTCTGAGGCGGCGGTTGGCGGAGGCGGAAGCGGCGGTGGCGCGCGCGGCACAGGCACACAACCCACACCAACACCCTGCACAGGCACAGGCACAGGCACAGCAGCACCAGCATGCGCCGGCGCCGTCGTCGGTGGGCGGGAGTGTCCCGCGCTCCGTGCCGCCCGTGGCTGCGCGGCCGCCCCTCGCCGTGACGCGGACTGTAGTTGACGATCCCCTCGACCACGTGGACCTGTCAGCGGGCGGGTTTGGCCGCCGCAGCTGAGACGACTGCCCCTGCGTGTGCTCAATGCTGCCTTGCAATTTAGTCCTTAATGAAGTCATCAACCCAAATCAAATCAGTCGTCATCGTTGCGTCATCTAAATCCACCAGCAGGCAACCCAGTAAATGCGGGCGTGCTGGACTCAGTAGTTCACATTACTCTCAAAACAGTGGAAATGTAATCAACACACTTCAAACAACGTTGTTCCGGAAACAGAACAAAAGAGACAGTTTATGCCATCCTTAATTTTTGTGTGCATCTATAATCTGCAAACATGGGCGAGCGCAAAGTCCTCAACAAGTATTATCCGGTGCGTACCCCACCAACAATTTGTGCGCTTCAACACAGATATGCACGTGAAGTGGTGCTATTGTCTGGGATGTTAATGAGCGTGCAATTAACTTTTCTCTTTTTTCTCTCTGTGTCTTTGGTCCTCCTCTCTCCCGCATACATACACAGCCGGATTTTGATCCCGCCAAAATACCTCGCATGCGCAAACCAAAAGACCTCCAGTTTAAAGTGCGTTTGATGGCCCCGTTCAACATGCGCTGCGTCAACTGCTACGACTACATTTACAAGGGAAAGAAATTCAACGCAATGAAGGAGACGGTGCAGGACGAAGAGTATCTCGGCATCCGCATTTTCCGTTTCTACATCAAGTGCCCAAAGTGCTCTGGAGACATTACATTCAAGACAGATCCCCAGAACGCTGACTATATATGCGAGCAGGGTGCCACGCGCAATTTCGAGCCGTGGCGACAACGCGACGAGGCTATCGAAGCGGTGAAAAAGAAGCGCGAGGAGGAGGAAGAGAACAATCCGATGAAAGCGCTCGAGAACAGGTGAGTGCGTGTGCATGTTTACTGCCGGAGTTACTTCATATGTATATATATATATATATATATATATATGTGTGTGTGTGTAATGCGCGCGTGTGTGTGTGTGTTTGTGCGTGTTGAGCGAGTGAGTATGATGTCCACTCCCTACTTGTTTCAGTCTGTATTGCCTTTCGTTTTCTGGGCGATCTCTCTCACACGGCAGCGATACATCTGGTGCCATTTGCAGGACACTCGATTCGAAACGAGAGATGGAGATATTGGATGCCCTCGAAGAGCTAAAGGACATTAATTCGCGCCATGCGACGCTTGACCACGACGCGCTACTGGCCGCACACGCGAGGCAGGACGTGCTTGAGGGTCGGACGGCGGCCGACAACGACGCCGACGCCGACGAAGCCCTCGTGCGCGCGGCATTTGCTGGTCGCGAGGACGGCGTCCGCCGCATCGACGAGTCGGATTCCGACGACGAGGACGGACGAGGGGGAGCAAGTTCTCTGCCGCCAGCTAAGGTGTGTGCGTGCGTGCGTTCGTGCGTGTGTGTGTGTGCGTGCATTTCACAATGCCTACTGTATTTACACAGGACTGTTGACATCCACACCCCACCGTGCCCATCACGCAGAGACATAAAGCAGACGACTCGTTTGCGCCGCCGCCGCCACCGATGGCCGCGACTGCGATTCCACTCAAGACAAAGCTCGCGTCGCTCATTCGAAAGCCCACGCCAAAGGGGCCGCCACCGCCACCGCCACCGAGCGCACAGCCCGCCCCCCCGGCCCCCGCAGTGACGTCAGGCGGCGCGGCAGTGCTAACTTCGCTGCTTGCGGGATATGGTTCCGACGACGACAGCGATTGAATTCAAATGCAAACTGAGGCTGTTATCTCGCGAGGTACACTGCCACCGTCCATGAAGAGTGTCCACCCAATATGGCGCGGCGTGTTGCCCTGCCAGTGCGACGGCGTGCGATTTGCAGGATGTGAGCCCTTCCAGGGTAGCGTGTGACCAGTCCCAATGTTCTCTCTTGCTTTTCGTCTGATTGTGTGCATGCGACACGAGCGCGTCCTTATCATGCATATCAAACTATTCCGTCACCCACGGACGGCGCCATGCAGTCTTTCATGCCCCGCCACCCACCATAAGTTGGTTATGATCCAGTCTTTGTTGTTGTCAACGTCGTACTACCCGGTGCAACGGGACGAACGAAATGAAAGGAAAACACACAACGCAAGCGGCACACGCGCATTCGATTTGTACACGGTAAACTAACTAGCATAAACACAAACACAAGACAAAATGTCGCCATGAACACGACAGGTAGACAGGCCGCACTTCCTCAGTCAATCTTGACGTTCCTGTAAATCTGCCTCACAAACACATTTGTTCCGGCGAAACCAACGGTACCTGCATACGCCAAGGAAAAGCATTGGGCCACGTCAAAAAAACAAACACCCACAGAAACACACGCCTGCATACACGCATGCTTGTGCGCGCCCACGCTCAAAAAAGCGGCACTCTCGGCTGCCTCAAATAGTGGTCTTGACAATATGAACAGCGCCCCGCCCAATTCATTCATCATGTGTCGCCGTGGACTCACCGCACAAGATGCCCATGCCAACGCAGAGAAGAGCCATGTATCCGAAGTAGAACGTCGTCTGGAAAAGGCCGTACATCCTGAGCACACGAGGTACAGGGGAAAACGCTTAGAGGAAAGTTCCAACCAACACAACGCAAAATCATCGCAGATGGGTATGCATCGCCCTTGCCCACTCACTTGGTTTTCGACAGAAAGTAGTACACCGCATACACGTAGATGTGCACGGCAGTCGAGGCTGCAGCCAGAAAGCTGGTCCAATGCCTGCACAATGCAACCGATACATATCGCACACATTAACTCGGAAAATGCAAAGAAAACCCACAGACAACCCGCAATTCGATGAAGCAACTCACCATCTATAGTCCTCCGCATTGAGCAGAAAGTAGGTGCAGACAATCGTAACACACACAGTGACAATGACCAGAATAATGTAGACCAGGAGCATGAATCCGTAAACATAGTAGATCTTGTAGGCCCAGAACGACGTGAAGATGAAATACATTTCGATGAAGATCGAGCCAAAGGGAAGGATGCCGCCGAGGGCAATGATCACGAGTGGCTCCATGAACCACTTCTTCTCTGGAATCGGGCGAGGGACGGGGTTGATCCGGCACGGGTGGTCGGCATTGCTCGCAATGTTCCGCCCGAGGACGGTGCCCACGAGGGTGAGAGGCAGAATGACAAACAGACCGATGCATGCGAGAACGACCATCGTGCCAAAGGGGATTGCGCGAGCCACCTGAAGCGACACCACAACCACGGACACATTAGCACACACACCACCTCATTCAACTCATCCGCATAGGACACGGGAAAACAAACATAACATACATAAGTACATACATACATACATACACACATACATACATGCATACATACATACATACATACATACATACATACATACATACATACATACATACATACATACATACATACATACAT
>CALSCR010002769.1:0-10069 GCA_943704495.1 Pigoraptor chileana | reverse complement strand
ACACACACACACACACACACACACACACACACACACACACACACACACACACACACACACACACACACACACACAAACACACACACACACACACACACACACACCAGCTTGCGCAGAGCGAGCGCGCTCGGGCCATCGCGGGGCGGCTCTTCTGATGGATTGGCGATTCCATCAATACTCCGCTGCAAACACGCAATTGTCGGCGCTATCACCTCGTCGTTGCTTCGATCGACGAATATAAAGTGCACAAGCCCAGGAAACATGTTCAGGAAGCTGTTATGCGTGCGAACATCGCACGGAGTAGAGCACATGGTCACAAATAACAGTGTGGATGCAGCGCGATTAGAGACGCAAGCAGGATTAGTTAAGGAAGAAACTTGCGACGGAAGATAAACGCCAGAAAAAGAGTGTGACGCGAAGCACACACGTCAAAATAAAAACGATGTCCAGGCGACAGTTTTGGATACGGAAAGACGGGGACGTTCCACGAGCATTTCACGGCGAGGAAATCGGCAAAGTCAGAAAGGACAGCCTGAACACGCTTGTGCGCTTCATCAAATGTGGCCGTGCTTGGCTTTCCCGATTTCTGCAACAGGGGACGGGGGAAGAAGCAGGCGGCGATGTGTGACGTGTGTGACGTGCGAAGCGAGGGCAAAAAAGGATTACGGATGTATTCCCAACACACAAACATCACAGCGTATGTATGAATATGTATGTGGATATATACATATGAGGCACGTAACACTCACAAAGAAAGATTCATAAATCCATGTCCACCAGACATTAGACACACACATTGTTTACACGCGCACATGCACACACGCACACACACACATGCACACGCGATCTCTTTCACGCTATTCCAAATGTAACGGGCACAGGCCACCACACCCACCGGCTGGTCGCACACAATCACAAGCACGGTTGACGGCGCCACATTCCCGCAGAAAACCAAGTAAGGCTTGAGGTTTGGCGATCGGAAAAAGAGCGTCTCACAAACGGCAGGGCACACGTCGTCTGCTATTGTGGGCGGACTCACAAATGTACCTGCGCTACCCCGGAGGTCCATCATGCTGCTAGCGCGTATAGACACGGCCGAGCTTCCTAGTGACTGCACAGCGGATACATATCCCTGATGCGCCGCGGACGATGAACCATCAGCCACAGATGGCATTGATCGGGACAGCGAAGCATCCAAACGCATTCCACTCTCCCGCCCGAGTGTCCGTACACCCGCGGCGCCGACTGGGAATTCACCAACGCCCGGAAATGGAAGGCCGCGCCGGGGCGTGGTGGACAGAGGAGTCGACGGCTGCGGTGTCCCCGATGGCGACGAGAAGGGCAGCTCGTCGATGTCGGAGTCTCCGTCGATGTCGGAGCTGTCATCCCCACTCCGTGAATCGCTCGAGTCTGCCCGCGCCGTCCGCCAGTGTCTTCGTCCAGCGCCATCGCCCGCGCCCATCACGCCAACATCGACAGCGGCAGAAAGATTGGGGGAGCGAACTCTTGGCGAAGGGTGTTCTGCACTCGCATCTTCGTCCTCCTCATCGAGGTTTCCAAGAGCACCTTGTGTGTGCGACTCTTCGCCCGGCCGTCCACTCTCGGGCGCCCCGGGTGCGGCCGCTGGTATCTGAGTCCTGTTGTCACTGCTCGACAGCGACGCTGCGGAAACCGATTGTGCGGTTGTGTCGTCTGCAGCTGAGCCAGGCTGCGCGGGGGAAATGCGCGACCACGGTGAAGAGCCGGTGTCGGAATGACCCAGCGCAGGCGCGCTCGCGGAAGCATCGATGGGTGAATCACGTGACTGCGGGCGGGTGGTTGCCGGGGTGGCTGTCTCTGGCGACAAATCTTCACTCGCAAGAACAAATTCGTCCTCCAGCGACTGAGATCGGTTGTGGTGTCGGGTTTGGTTTGAACCTGAAGAGTGCACCAGAGATGCACAGTAGAGCAGTAAGGTTAGGGTAAGCACCGGGATGTGACGCAGCACAGAGAAAACAGTAAGATGCATCGGCGTAGTCTGTGCCAACCACTATCAACACAATTTGCAATGCTTTCACATGATATTGTGCGGGATTGTGTGCGGCTGTCGACACACACCGGACGGGGTGCCCGCTGCGCCATTGGGTGAGTCGGGGTGGTCGTGGCTTGGCGTGGCGGTCTTTTCCGCGTGGGCAGTGGTCGCAAACTAACATGTCAAAGAGCACGTGTGTGGTCAAAAGTCCCTGTCAGACACATGCACACGCCCACTTCGACACAAACACACACACACACACATCACTTCGACACAATCACACGACACGTACCAACAGTAACACAACACAAGTGGCCCACAAGCGTTTCAAAGTGATATCACACATGCATTGCTTGCACAACAGACCGAACCTCAGTTGGGTGAAGGAGACTGCGCACATACACGAGGAGGGAAGCCATGTCCTGCGTGTGCAGCTCCATGCCGCCACGACGCTGGTAATGGTAGAGCAGCTGCGGCCGGACGATTGGGGGTGGAAGTGGCAGGCAATTGTTATGGGCATTGGCATACTGAAGGATGGCCGGGCTTAGGGCGGCGGATTCAGTCGCACACTCGCTTGCATGCCACCGCGATACAAGAGAAACACACAGCAAAAAGACCAAAACGCAACACAGTGGCAAGGGAAGTGGACAGGGGTGTGGCGTGCCTTGGAGTCCATAGTGATGACGGCCTGGTGCACATTAATCCCCCTTGGGAGCGAATTGACGGCATTTTCAACGGCGCGCGCACAGCTGGCCCGTATGAAGGGGTTGACGTCGGCGCGCTCCGTAGCCTGCACGAGGAATGCTTGCTCCGACATGTGCACGTGGCGCACCGTCCGCGACAGTCCCAGCAGAGACGGCCGCAGCGACCGCGCATTTCTATGAGGGGATGCGTGAGGGCATGGTTTGTGTGCACACCAGTTGTCGCACATCAGTTGAATTTAATTGAATCAGTTGATTGTCGTTGAATTTAATGTCCGGTTTTGCGAGGTGCGAAATGGGTGACCTCAGAATTTGCTCGGCCATAATTAGGCAGGACAAACGACAACACAATTGTAATATACGCTTTTGAGCTCACTTTCGCACAAGATCCATTCGTGGCCCGTGCCGGAAAAACACGAGATCGCGGAACATGCGCAGTTGGCGCGCAATGTACGCCTCCGTCTCTCCATCGTGCCCAATGCCAACCAAATTGAAGTCCTCGCTCTGCGAAACGAGTGTCGGAAAGGTAAGTTTGGCGGGGGAAATGCACGTACCCGATAACAAAGGTGAAACTATTCTGTTGACAAATACGAGTGGGGAGGCGTGTGTGCGGCGATGGCGACTGTTCACCTTCTCGAACACCAAGAGAGCGCCGTCGCCGCATTTGACGGACGAGAAGCACGAGCCGAACGTGTACTTCATCACCGACTGCATGATGGCGAACGGGGGAAAGAGCAGCTCATCCGTCTCGATGCCCGGGTACTCGTCGCCGCCGTCAACAAACACAGCCATGCCATTGTCGTCCACGACGGCAAGCGCCTTCATCGTGGCGGCACCTTGCGGGCTGTGGGGCGGTGGGACGGTGGGGCGGTTATGTGGTTGTGTAGTTGTGTGGGCTGTCGGTTCTGCGGAGTGACCAACTAAATGGAGATGTGTGCTGCCCAAGCATACTCTCTTCATCGGAGACTGATTCGCCGTCACAATTGCAAGCAACGTATAACTTCTCCGCCAGTGCCGACTCACGCCGGTTCGGGCCCGACAGTGTTCTGCAGACTGATTTATCACTGTTTTCCAACTGAGTGAACCGATTACAGTCAACATCATTCGTATCAGTAACAATAGACCGGCACGTGACCAACCAACCGTGATCACGTGGTTTTCGATGCTGTTTGTTCCGAGACCTCGGCAACAAACTTATCGCGTCGCGTCCATGATGCCTAAAACGGGCGAGTGTCAGTCGCCCACAACAACACACCTGAATCTTACACTGACGGCCGTTTAAATCTTCGTGAGCATATTCATGTTGTTGCACGCAAGTACAACGAAGAGTTCTCCCACACACTGACGCAATAGACACTCATGTCTTAACGTGCCTTTCCACTCGAATGAGATACTAGCAGGATCACTCTGTCAATTTCGCGGGAACACAAAGGACTACAAAGTGGCTAAAAGTCGGAAAAAGGGCAGCTATAACGTTGGGGACTTGCATTCCAGAGCGATTATGACGCCGAGACGCTCAAGGCGCCGCGCATCTCTGTGAGGCTGCCCTTATTGCGCATGTGAGCGCACTGCGACGCTGGGCGTCCTCCACTCCTCCATCCCTTTGTGGGGATCTGAAGCACGTGCGCTGTGCACGAACCCAACCCTCGATCCGCGCGGGAACTAATCACGCGAGTGTTCAAAAATGAACAAAAACGCGTCGGTCGGTGACATCGGTGGAGATGCCGTTCCAGAGGCGCTGCCAACCGACGATCTTGTTAACCTTCCGGAGCTTTCGGAGGACACACTGCTGGATGCGCTGCGCGACCGGTTTCAACGCGGCGCAATTTATACATATGTGGGAACCATCCTCATCTCCGTGAATCCGTTTCGGTTTCTTCACATTTACAACCCAAAGTTTGTCAAAGCATACATGGGACGGCGCATTGGCGAGCTTCCGCCGCACATCTTTGCCATTGCCGACGATGCGTATCACAACATGATGCAGGCAAAGGCCAATCAATGCATTGTGATTTCGGGAGAGTCGGGTGAGTTGTAACGAATCTGCTTTGCTTGCGTCATGTGTGATGCAAAGATGTATATGGGATCGTGTTATTGCCAGCAATGGGCGTGTATGTTTTTTCTTTGGCCGTACATAGTTGCTGAATCTGCGGTGTGCTGTGTGTGTGCAGGGGCGGGAAAGACACAGGCCACCACGTTTCTTGTCCACCACCTCACCACGCTCAGCTGCAAAGGAAAGCACTCCGCAATCGAACAGCATATTCTGGGTGCGGGCCCGCTACTCGAGGCCTTTGGCAATGCAAAGACGATTCGCAACAACAACAGCTCCCGCTTCGGCAAGTTCATTGAGATTCACTTTACTGAATTTGGCGTGATGAACGGAGGCCGAGTGATCAAATACCTGCTGGAGAAGTCGCGCATCGTGCGGCAGGCGGAGAGCGAGCGAAACTTCCACGTGTTTTACCAGTTGCTCGCCGGTGCGACCGACAAGGAGCGGATGGATCTGATGCTGACTGGACCCGAAAGCTACAGGTACCTCAATCAGAGCAAATGCTATTCTCTGGATGGCGTGCGAGACAAGGACGAGTTCGAGGTTCTCAAGGTTTGTTTGCTCGTGGTTATGCATGTCTTAGTGTCTTCTTTGAGCTGTGTTTGCGTCCGCTTATAGCCACTCTGGCGTCTGGGTGTTGGGCAAAGAGATACTCACATTCACACAAACACTTATACGCACTCGCACACGCACACACACACGCGCACATACACATACACATACACGTATACATACACATACACATACACAAACACAAACACATACACATACACATACACATACACCTATAAATACACATATACATACACATACACCTATACATACACATATACATACACATACACATACAACCATACACATACACATACACATACACATACACATACATATACACATACACATACACATACACATACACATACACATACATATACACATACACATACATATACAGACATACATATACAGACATACGCATGCAGACATATATATATATATATATGTATATATATATACACTCTCTCACGCACTCATTCTCTTGCTCTTTGTGGAGTCCCTGGGCAGAGCGCTTCACACTGACTGAATTCTACATCTCTCGCTCTCATATCTGGCACTGCGAGCGAATGAATGTGTTTGTGCCTTGTCATATACAATTTTCTCCATTTTTTCTTTCTCGAAATTGTAGTAACTTACTTTCTCTCCTCTTGGAAATTCTCCATGGCCTTTCCGATTCGCAGCAATCGATGGACTCACTCAATTTTTCCTCCGATTTGCAAACGTCGATGTGGCGATTGCTTGCGGCCGTTCTGTGGACGGGAAATATCGACTTTGGAAAAGATGACCACGACAACGCAACAGTTGCGAGTGCCGCAGGTGTGCGATGCTGTCGGCACGTGTTTGAGAGCGTGTGTGTTGTTTGTCTGAGCGTATGAAGGAGTGGCGTCTGTCCGTCATGCGTGAGTGTGAATGTGTGGTTGAATGTGGGTGTGCATGTGTCGCATGATGGGCATCGTGCTTTAAATCCACTTCCGCTGGCCAGGAACGCCAGGCCTAGCCCTAACATTTTCTAACCCTAACATTTCCTAATGCCGGATGGTCTGCCCGCAGTTGCCCAAAAGGTCGCGCAGCTGCTCGAGGTGCGACTGGAGGACCTGTGCGCGGCTCTCACAACAAAAACCTCTGTTACACGTGGCGAGAAAATTCAGACACCTTTGAACCCCCATGATGTAAGTATTGCTTTGAGTGGGCTGTTTTCCATGTGCGTGTGAGCATGTGTTTGTTTGATTTGTGTGGTGTGTATGTATATTGTATCGAACCCCATGTAACACGTGCGCACGTGCGTGTCACAGGCCGAGTCGACGCGGGATGCCATGGCCAAGGCCCTCTACGGCAAGCTGTTCGACTATCTCGTGGATGCGATCAATGGGGTCATGGTCACTAAGGCAAATCAGAAAGGAAACACCATCGGCGTGCTTGATATTTTCGGGTTTGAGGACTTCCAGGTGGGAACTGCAATCGAGCGGCAATCTGATGCCGGTTGCTAGGCTGTGACGACAACCCCTCCACCATGGGCTGTCTCTGCGATTGTCTAATGCTGGGGCATCGTGTGCGCAAGTACGGAAGATGTAACACCCCCACCCCTCTCTTTCTTTTGCCACTTGATGTTGATCTGGCGTGTGCGTGCAGGTGAACAGCTTTGAGCAATTTTGTATCAATTTTGCCAACGAGCAGCTGCAGCAGTACTTCAATCAGCACGTGTTCCGTCTCGAACAGGAGGAATACAGGCGAGTCCGATTGTTGTCTCCATGGAGCCCTTCCCTCGCTCCCCACACCATCCACACACCACACATACACAAAGACACACACGTACACATACACACACTCTCTCTCTATCGTGGAGTCCTTCGGCACAGCGCCTAAGACACTGCTACAGTATTACATCTCCTCCCTCTCTGTGAGTTGGAGCCGGTGGGCTTTTTTAAGGCGTTTTGAGTACTGACAGTCTCTCACGCTTGGTATTTCGATGGGACCATGTTTTGGGCATGCAGGCAAGAGAACATCAGCTGGTCATCTGTGCACTTTACGGACAATCAGGACTGCCTGGATCTCATAGTGAAGCGGCCTACCGGCCTCCTGTGCTTGCTCGACGAAGAATCGAGCTTTCCAAAGGCGACAGACACGACTCTCTTGGTATGTTGTAGCTGCCGCATGGCATGACATGGGCGTGTGTGTGCGTGTTTGCCTCTCGACCGATGTTCCATGCTGCTATCGCCATCCCTGTTAGCTTTGTGCTGATGATTGAGTGATGATATCGTGATGGTTTGTGCCTATCCTAAGTTGCATATCGTATATCATGTCCGGATGCAGTGCACTTTCAATGCAATTACAATCATACGCAGAGCAGCCTGCTCTGTTTATGCCAGGGCATATTGAAGCCTGTTTGCTCATCGGCTGTTGTTTGCTGCATGATGTACTACGGCAGGCCAAGTTCGACCAGGCGCACCCGTCGCACCCGTGCTACATAAAACCCATCCAACGACGCTCCTATTTCACAATCGCACACTACGCCGGCCGCGTGTCGTACGAAATGGAGGGCTTTCTCGAGAAGAATCGCGACCTTATGCGCGCGGACATTGTGACGCTGTTCCGCCGCTCTGCCGCGCCTCTCCTGAAGCGCATGTTTGCACGGGAGGGAAGCACTCGCTCGCACTGGGTCGGCGTGCGCTGGTACTTCCGCGTGGTCGCCGCATTCCGCTCGTCTCTTGTCGCCGGCGCCGCCGTCCCACGCCGGTCTATTGCCGCAACTATGCGCCCACCGCGCGCAATGTCGGTGATTGATGCGGGACCTGCAAGCCCTATGCCTCCCGGCGCGGGGAAAAAGACGCTCGCGAAAAGCTTCTCCGTCACTGGAGAACAGCCGCCGACCCACACCCCAAATTCCCCAGCACCCGGGACCCCCGGCACCCAACGCGCGCTGACGGCAACAACATCGCACACAGCGGGCTCCGTGGCGTCGCCATCCACGCGCAAGCACGGGACAATGTCTGGGTCGCGCCCCAACCTCGGTGGCAGTCGGCGTGCATTCACTGTTGGCGCCCAATTTGAAAGCTCATTGCAACAGCTTCTGCGTACGCTGAACTCTGCGAGTCCGTACTTTGTGCGGTGCATCAAATCGAACAATGGCAAGAATCCGAGCGAGTTTGACACTGAATTTGTGCTGCGGCAGCTGCGTTACACGGGAATGCTGGATACGATTCGCATACGGCAGATGGGTTACAACGTCCGCATCGCCTTTGCCGAAATGATGCGGCGATTCAGGGTCATCATGCTACCCGAGCTCGCGCGTCGTAAGCTGCCAACCGGGACGGCGGGCGACATTGCGATGGATCGTGCGCTCGTTCAGCAGTTTCTTACGCGCACGGGGCTTCCAAAGGACAAGTTCCTCCTGGGCGCAACAAAGGTGTTTATGCGTGATCCCGAGCATCTCCAACTCCAGAAGATGCTTCACGCACATGTCTCGGCGGCGGCCAGCAAGTTGCAGCGGTGGGCCAAGGGCGTTGTTGCGCGCAAGCGGTTTGTTCGCGCCCGCGCGGCTGCGATTGTGATCCAGCGAGCCTTTCGCGCCAAACGAGCACGTGAGCGTATGTTCAAGCAGCGCCTGCGATCGGAGGCCGCGGGGGTCATTCAGCGGTGGTACCGGGGGAGGAAGGGACGGGAAGCCTTTGCCCGTCTCCGCGCAGCCGTCGTGCGCGTGCAGGCAATGGTCCGGGGCTTTCGCGCCCGCAGAGCAGTGAAGGCACTGAGGAACAGCAACAGCGCCCCGGAGGCACGACTGCGCGTTGCATCCCTCGCAACGCACCCCAATCTCTCAAGGTCGGCGAGCACCAGTGCCGCCAATCGGTCTCTTGCCAGCTCCTCATCCGCCGCGCAGATTGGGGAAGCGCGCAATGGTGAGCTGGACGATGCCCTTGCCGAACTCGACTTTCTTTCTGCACATTTGGATGGCCTTTCGTCGGAGGCGGATGCCCTCGCAGATTCACTGGGGTCGGCGTCCAGCTCGGCAGCAGGATCGCGCATATCGGCTGGCGAGCAGATTGAGCTTGCGGGCTTTCGGCCGGCGGAGGGGAATCGCATCCTGCACAAGGGTCACGGGCTGTCCTCGAGTGGCGGTAGTGGAGTATTGGCACGAAAGAATAACATACCCTCCCCGTCGACACCTGCGACGGCCGGAAGTCCCGTTGCGACGCCGACCAAAGCGCCTCCGATTGGTGACGCCGTGGCTGTAGCCATGCCAACGCCCGTCGTGGTGCAGTCTGAGCGGAGGACGGTTGTGGCCAATGTCACATCGGAATCCAAAAGTGAGTTGCTTTTGTGAAGAGCCGACGGGCTTTTGTTTGATTGATTGATTGACGCCACACAACAGCCCCACACCACCCCAACGCCGACACCACTGACAGTACCACACTAACACCACCGACACTACCACTACCGCCAACACCAACATTAGCACTAACCAGTGAGCACTAAACTCTAAACACTCCTGTGTTCGCAGGCTCAACCGCCGTCGTCACGCACAGGACTCACCATATGTTTAAGCCACACACATATAAATCGACTGTGAACTGTGACCAGTGCCACAAACCAATGAAAGGCATATACCGCCAGGGATTGCAGTGTGACGGTGAGTGATTGCCTGTCAACAATGGTGGCTGATGGGTGTGGTGTGTGTGTGTATGTGTGTGTGTGTGTGTGTGTGTGTGTGTGTGTGTGTGTGTGTGTGTGTGTGTGTGTGTGTGTGTGTGTGTG
>CALSCR010002765.1:0-12858 GCA_943704495.1 Pigoraptor chileana | reverse complement strand
GTTGTGTGTTGTGTGTTGTGTGTTGTGTGTTGTGTGTTGTGTGTTGTGTGTTGTGTGTTGTGTGTTGTGTGTTGTGTGTTGTGTGTTGTGTGTTGTGTGTTGTGTGTTGTGTGTTGTGTGTTGTGTGTTGTGTGTTGTGTGTTGTGTGTTGTGTGGTGTGTGTTGTGTGGTGTGTGGTGTGTGTTGTGTGTTTTGTGTTGTGCTGCATGCTATGTGCTGTACTGTTTACACGTGCAGCGGATGTCTCCTCGGGAAGACCGTCGCTCAACTCAACAATCAGACACAACGATTGCTTGGGCAACAATCCACTGCCGAGTTCATGGGGTTGCACATGGATCCCGTCCCGTGAGTGTTTTGCACAGTATGAGTCGCCATGTGTGTGGCCTCCATATTATGCTCTCACTGAGTGTCGTATGCTCCCTAATGTGTGCATTGGAATAATATACAATGTCTGCATGTATGGGCAGCCTATTCTAAGCTGCCACCTGTCTCGTATTTCTAAGATGGTTGGCTGATTTGAGAGGGGCTCACTTTCTGACCCAAAAACCGACCCCAATTCAATGTGCATTATTGCAGTGTTGGTGAGGAAAACAGCAAGGTTCAAGGGCCTGACGTGCGCCGCAAGGGCGGTCTCATAATACACACTGGTAACAAGCGCACCAAGGAGGAGATCGACGAAAAGATTAATCTCAACAAGCAAAAGTTAGTGTGTGGAAACTGTGCATCATTTTCGTTTATTTTGTTTCGTACTTCTCATTTACTGTTGCATGTGACGTGAATGTTTGTCAGTGTGTGCTTCGACGTACGACCACGTGATGCGTATATCCAGTCCAAGTTGACTTCATTTCATTATCGTATGCACAGCTGTCTTGTTGTGTGCACTTGAGTGTCTGTGTTGTGTGAGTCCTCGCTTGACGTTTCTGCATGCCATCCCTTTCACCAAGACATTAGTTGTTGCGGACACGTACGGTCGCGCACATTTCATCCACCAGTGATTGATTCACTAATCCAAATTCTATTTTATCCTCCCGACCGTAGATACGAGGTTCCCGAGGAGGAGTGGAAGGCCATTGAATTGAAGCCAGTGCCTCTTGATGGGGGACGCACGGAGCTCGACCGCAAGCGCGAGGAGCTGAAGCAGCTGAAGGAGCGACTGGCCGCTGTGCAGCGCGCCATTTCCGCCGGGAAGGACGTCGATGCAGTCACCACATCGGCCGATGATGCATCCGACAAATCGGCCGACTCGTCTGCGGTGTCACCTGATGCGAGTGGCACAAAGGGGAAAGCAGAGAGCAAAGTAGCTGTCGCACACGCAGATCAGGCTGCTGTTATTGCAGTTAAGAGAGGTCGCAAGAGCGTTGAGGCAAATGCCGATGTCACTATGACGGACGCCAAAGACGATGCTGAGAACGATACTACTCCAAAGTCAAAGCGAGCACGTGTAGCCGCCCCTACAAAAGAGTCGGCAGCGGCGGGGACGAAGGTTGTTACACCCAAGGCAACGCCCAAAGCGAAGGCCAGTGCGAAGGGTCGCGGTGGAAAGCGGTCAAGGAAGAATGCCAGTGACGACAGCGATGGAGATGACGCCGTCTCTGCGCCAAGTGACGATGACTTTCCGGCAGCCAAGCGTGCTTCCACAGGGCGATCGACACAGCGTCGGTCGGCGGGAAAAGCGGCGCCAAAGTACGCCGAGCCATCGGATGATGAAGATGTGCAGATGGCCTTGGCGATATCGGCGTCGATGGACGCGCAACACTGAGTTGCTGGATGTGTGTTAGCGCCTCGCTCGTGTGCCGGCTGCATGGGATTTCTGTTGTATTTCCCTTCCTGGTTTTGCATTTTTGTCGGTGAGGACGTTTTGATCCTCGAACAGTGTGTGTGTGTCGGTTTGTTGATTTTGCCCCCTTTGGGACGGGTGGCAGTGATGCTCTGTATGCGTTTCTGCTGAATGACGTTTGTCAGCGCCTCTTTTTGATGCTGTGTCACGTTTTGTAAACCTGCACAGAAACTGATGCAATGGCAATGATTCTGTTCACTGAGGCTCTACTGATTTTTGAAAGTGACATACCTACAGTACTTATAATAGCATTGTGAGCACATGGGTTAAGTCTACGTGGACCCATTGGACGAAAACGACGGAGTCAGACAGTGTGATGTCGTACAAGTACCACAACAATGCGCTCCCAAACGAAGTAAGCAAATTGAGGCCGGTGCCCCTTTCGATACACTTTCAAGCCACACATGTTTTGTGATATAGTAAGGGGGGACTGCGCCCATCATATGTATGCAGACTCCTTATCACACGCAAAGTGAGCAAATGAATGGAAAACCCAGAAAATTGGGCCTCATCAAACTTCATCTTCATCCGTTTCGTACTCGTCACTGTCGTCATCACCGCCGTCATTGTCGGGAGGCGCATCCGCTGAGGTTGGTGCAGGCGCAGAGCCAGGCTGCACCAATGCACTCATTGCAGCCAAGAGAGAGACGCCAGGCCCTGCTTGCAGTGCATTCGGCACAGTCCACAGATTTTGTGGGTTGCCAGCACTTGCAGCTGCATTGTTGGATTCGCTTGTCTCGTCCGTCTCTTCAACAAACGCAGGGATCGACAGTCGGTTTGCTATGGTGCCCGTTGCAAGGGGCCTCGTTGTGGAGGCAGCCTGTCCCACCGGCGATGCGTTGGAACGGAGAGGAATGTCCGCCGCAAACGCTTGAGTGACTTCGAGGAGCATTTTGAACGGAAGTGTAGCAAAGTCTGGCGTGTGTGCAACGACAGATGCGTGGGAGACCATGAATTTTGTGCAGGCCTGCAGGTGAGCGGTGTGTGCGTGCGTGCACGCGAGGAGAATTGCGAGTGTAGCGGTAGGAGTTGGAACAGGAGAGAGGAGGGAGTGTGATAACAGATAGCGAACACGTGAAGTCAGTGTCCCAGTTGAGGGGTTGAATACAGACAGTTTGAATGATCACGTGACTTTTGTTCCGATGGGTTGGGGTGAGTTCCTGCCTTGCAATATATGCCCGGTCAATCAACAATTCATCACAAAAAGTCAGTCACCTCTTTCAGCTCGGGAAATAGTTCCGAAACATATTTGTAAACAGCGACGACGCCGGCAACGTCCAGACAGCTTTCAATCGCGCCGAGCGCCATTATACGCAATGCGTCGAGGCTGTATTTTTCCGCCGCAAAATAGATCCACAAGGCCATGGCGGGCGGAATCTCCACCGCGTCCGTGTAAATGTACTCGAGAAGCAGACGGAAGGCGCGCGGATCAATGTCGGGAACGACGATGCGATGTGTTTCCGACTCTTTCATGTTCGCAGACAACATTGCACGGAATACCTGGAATACAAAAGGCGAACGTCAATGATAAATATACTTGAATGTCCATGTACCAGCATCAAGACAGAGTGAGGGAGAGGGGCAGGTCAAACGATGGAGACAAGAAGTTTCAGGGGAGAGGAAAGTGAATAAGATCGTCTCACCTCGCATCGCGCGGCAAGAATGACTCTGTGTGCGGGAATGACAACGCCACGCACATCAAACGCAATGTCCGAATATGCAGATGACGCACACATTGACTTCAACTGGCGCTGGAATGGAGTTGTCTCAGAGATTTCACGGCGAACAGAGCACGAGGCATCCCCTGGGAACCAAATTGCCACCGACAGCCCAATGTCGTTAATGCACAAGCGAGAGCAATATGTGAAAACATTGGGCTGACTCTAATGTCTGATCCGCCTGCGTGAAAATGGCGAAGCCTAAATATTTTCAACTTCAAAGAAATAAGAAATCAAACGCGAGACGAATAGTGCCCGAGCCCATGAAATATGTATGCGCTAATATTCGTGGTGGCGAAATACACACCGGGCGGTGCGCAGCAGTACCAGCAGCACCAACTAAAGATACTTTAATTACAAAGACCAAGCACATGGTAGCCATTACCCAAACCCCATTCTGCACTTGCCTTTCATGGCAACTGCATCCAGCTCGCACCAAGACGGGGCACCCCGGCAGTCCATCTCGATGCGGATATTGCGGGTAACAATATCACGTCGCGTGATCGTTGGCCGAAATATCCTCGCTTGGGCGGTCAGCTGACGCAGTTCTGCCGGGCCTGCGTTTTCACATGAATTGGGACGCGCCACGTGCATGAGCGTGTATAATGTGTCAAGTGTTGTACACGGAACGTTTGTGTGTAAGTGTGTGGGTGTGCGTGCGTAAGTGTGTGGGTGTGCACGCCACAATTGCCACATAGATTCAAAAACTGCAAGCTACTGTTTCTTCTCCGTAGACATATACGAGTGGCTCACATTAGTGTCTCAACGACTTGCGGCCGGCGACAACAGAAGCATGAAATTGAAGACCGCACACGCAGTCACTCGGGCACATATAGCGCATGCCGTAGATATATAACAATGACGACGTACCTGCCCATACGGCAACCCACTCGCCCTCGTCGAGTCGCCCCTGTTGCAGTGCTTCGGCTGTGATGTGAAGTGCCTGCACGTTCGTTTCGTACGTTTGATTGGTTTTTTTTTTGTTGGTGTTTTTGTTTGTTGTTTGTTTAGTATCAGATCAAATACCTGAATACTGATTATTCAATCCGGAGGCCCGCTCAGGTTCTTTCCTAATTCGCTGTCTTACATGCTTCAAGCTTCATAACACCTTACACATCACGCAACACTCAAACCCAAAGAACAGAAACACAACATTCCCAGGTGAGTCTTCATACCGTGATCAGTACAATGGCACCGGGGACATTTGTCTCGTAAATGTCAAGTTCATGAAGAATAACGGGTTGCGCATATCGGATGTGGATGAATTCGTGCCCGGATGTGGAGCCAGGCGCCCACGCCCCGTGCAGGTCTCCTGTTCAAGTGTGTGTGCGTGTGTTTGTGTATGTGTAAACAGTGTGTGTGTTTGTGTATGTGTAAACAGTGTTTATGTTTGTGTGTGTGTGTGTGCGTGTGTGTGCGTGTATGTAAATAGTTTGTGTGTTTGTGCGAAAGAGCCATGCGTGAGCCCCCAAAGTGAAGCATAAACTGTACCCGAACTGAGCCGTCAAACACGCAAATAAAAACACACAAAACCACACGAGCATCCATACACCGAGATATACACGCATACAAACACACCGACACGCTGATACACCACTTGCAACAAACATCCCAACACACCGTAATTCGGATACACTCGCGGCTGTCCAACGATCATATTCGCAGCCCACGTGGTCCCGTTGTACTGTGACGAGAAGGTGACGACTGACTCCACCCATTGTGACACCACCGAAGGAGGAGATGGAGGCGCGCGCTTTCGTTCTTCGGCAGTGCGCTCCAGTATCGCACTTGCTCTCTCAATTGCCTCGGCAACGGCACTAAATGGTGTTGAAAAATTCACGCGAATAAACCAACAAGAAGTGACTCGCATAAGCAACTTTGATGCACTTGTTCACCCATTTGTTCATCATCGACTCACACAAAGAGAACCCAAATCCATACTCCACCCATTTCAATCACCCAAACGCACCGATCGACATCTTCCATGCGCTTGTGGGAAATCGCAATTGAACTGCCGCCAGCCGCACCGTCATCAGAGTCGCTGTCTGCAGGAACGGCCCTTTTCTCCGCATCAGTCGTCGGCGTGCTGTTCCGCCGAAAGGGCCCAAGGATGCGCCGCATCTTGTCTCTCTCCTTTTCACTTTCTTCGGGTGTTATGCTTGCAAGCGATCGCATCCCGCACTGCTTGCAATGTATCGCATCCCGCAAGGCTTTTACAAAAAGTCCAGTCCGCGCAGTTCTTGCGCAGCACACAAATACGCCCCGTTTTCACAGACCCGCTTTCAGACGCACGCCTCAGCCATTACCGCGCGGATCCAAATAGACTATCGTTTTTGTGGGCTGCAGTCTTGTGCAACGAAATAAGAAAAGTGATGAGACGCAAAGGCCAAGTTCAACTTACTTTTTGTCAACAAGTCTTGCAGCATGACGTCATGGTGTCATGACGGCCTTCACTGACATTTGAATCGCAAAAGCC
Organism: Pigoraptor chileana; assembly: GCA_943704495.1. Lineage (NCBI taxonomy): Eukaryota > Filasterea > Ministeriida > Capsasporidae > Pigoraptor > Pigoraptor chileana. The sequence continues at coordinate 6,827 of CALSCR010002765.1, read as the reverse complement.
GAACACCAAGATTTGCAATTTGTATCTTATTGAATCGAGCGAATGCAACCCGCACGACATAGTTCTTGCAGGCTGCTGCACATGCAGCTGTCTGTGAAGGTAGACTTCAATCTTTGCCGGCATCGGTCTGCATCTTTTGATTGCGGGGCATTTTCAGTACCAATTGAATGACCTATAAAACTAACCCTAGCCCTAGGTACATATCGTTAACCCTATCCCCATAACCCTAACCCTAATCCCGCGAAATAGGCCAGCGGACATGAGACTCCCTGGCCAATCAGGGCGCAGCAAACGGTTGCCAGGGGATTTAATTTGAAGTTCGGGTGCGAATTTGCAGTAATTATCACCAGGTGGCTCAATATAATGCGCACTCAACAACGGTGGACGCCTTCTTTGTATTATTCTGTCGGCGTACTACTGACGACACTGACGCCGCCAGTGTTCGCCGTCTGAATATCTGAATAAAGGATTAAGAAACACCATGAAACACTAAGAAAAGAAGTTGTGCATTGAGGAATTTTATATTGTTTGGGGGGGGGGAATGCAACCGCGAAATGGAAGGTGGCTTGATCATATAGCGTAAATTCGCGTTGGCGAGTCCATCTCGCATCAACACAAAACCGCAACGACAACAAAACACACCATCCATCCATTCGAGCTACTGAGAAGCTCCTAGACGAGAATGACGATTGTTATCCCCGACATTTCCGTCAGTGTGGAGAGCGACGCACACTCGGAATCGACGCCCGCTTCTCAGGGCGGACACAGGCAACTCGTGCTGAACACAACTGCGGCCAATGCGCCTGCAAACGGAACATCTCTAGGGCCCGTGCCCCCTACGCCCGGCCCGCGGAAAGCAATGGAGTCTATTATTGCATTGGAATCTTTTCGACTCCGACACTCTGCACGCGCATCCTCGCGTCGACGCATCCCGATTCCGAAGGCTCCGGCACAATCGGTTGGCGAGAATGGAGACGCAAACACGGCCATTGAGGATGAGATGAATTTGGAGCAGTTGAGGACGCTCATGCGCATGTTTGAGGTGCGTATCTTTTGTGTTTGTGGGGAAAGCAGCTTGTGATTGTTGGTATGTATGCGTGCGGTATATGGGGTCTTTTGCAGCGTTGTTTATGTGTGTGTGTGCGTGGGCAGTCCACAAAACTTAGTGGGATATATGGGGCGTCTCACACTCGTTTATTGTTGTTGTTTGTGTGCATCTTTGAAAATATGCAGGAGGCTGATGCTCAGGGCACCGGCGAGCTGTCGATGGAGGAGTTTAAGGAGGCGTTTCGGCAGGTGTTTGGTGGCAAGGACAATGACGAGCAGATGACTATGTTGTTCATGAAGATTGACGCCAATTCCGACGGGACTATTGACTGGGTGGGCATCTGTGCTGTTTTGTGTTCGTCCGTATGTGTCTGTGCGTTTAGTGTGTTATGGCGCACTCGTATCTGTCGCAGTATTTGATAATCTTGCGTGATTGCGATCGCCTTAGGAAGTTGTTTTTTATTTCTAATTGCAAGACATATCCACCCACATTTATCGCCATTAATGCACAATAGGATGAGTTTTGCACCTACATGCTACTCGAGTACCAGGAAAAGAACGAGATGAACACGCGCGAAGTCGATCCATTCGAGCCAATGCCATCTGTTGCAGAAGTGCCTCACCACGAATCTATCCAACGCATCCTTTTCAATCCCGTCGATCGCCGTTATATTACTGCGTCCAAGGACGGATATCTGTGCTGGTGGGACATGTACATGAACTTGTACAAGTCAATCAAGCTCGATGATGCGTGGATCACCGACTGCGTTGCCATGCCGGACATAAGCAAGATCTGTCTCGCTCTCGGAAATCGCGAGCTGAGTTTTTACGACGTAAAATCGTCGGACGTTCAACTGCGGATAACACACATGGATCATGCACCGCTGTGCATCCACTATGCACAGGCAAACAAAAAGCTCGAACACAGGACATTGATCTTTGGCGACGACAACGGATATGTCAACGTGATCTCTTTGCTACACACGGAGGGGCTGTTTCGGTCGGCAGCAAAAAAGAATCGCGTGCCAGAGCTGCGGTTCGATAAGCTGTTGTCGAGCGCATACGAATCAGTGCGCCTCTTTCGGTACCGCCTTCACTCGGACTGGGTGCTTGAGGTGCGCATTGTGTCGCTTCTGTTCAGCTGGAGAGTTAGGCATGGACATGGCGAGGCTGGGTTTACATTTTGGCTATTTGTCAATTATGATGATATGTTTGAGTGCATCGGATTGCTCTGGTAGGGAAGCCAATAGGTCCGGGGTCAAAGGAACTCGACATGAACTCTTGTGCTAATTTGTCATGTTGGAATATTCTAATGTGAGTTACTGCACTTATTCAATTGGTCTTCTTTGCCTTTTGGTTTGTTTTTGTGCTTCTTCACACTTCTTCTCACACACAATGCGCACACAATGCAGGCGCGATACCTCCCCACCATTCACTGCTTTGTGAGTTGCTCGAAAGATGAGCGTGCAAGCACCGTCGTCTTTGATATGGACCGACTCCGTGTGCGGTCGACGTTTAAGGTGAAGAAGGGGGTCAATTCGTTCGATTATTCCCCCGAGGGCAATGTAATTGCGACGGGAGGCCAAGACAGGTGGGTTGAGTGTCCGAATGTATCGAATCCGTGGTTATGCATTCACATGCATACACACACACTCACACTCACACGCAGATGCTCTCGCTCTGTCTAAATAACTATCTCTTGTGGACTCCATAGAGCATCTGAGCTTCTACCTACATTTATGTTGGTCGATGCAACAATATGTTCCTTTTTAATGTTAATGTGCATTCGTTTCTTGTTGATCTATATATAGGGCGATTCGCCTCTTCAATCCGTACGTGCTGAAGCCGGCGGCCGTGATGCGGGGTCACGAGGGCACGGTGGTGAAGGTCGTTGTCAATGACAACAGCCGTCATCTCATCACCCTCTCCCACGAGAAGGTCATCAAGGTTCGTTGCGGCGTCATTCTCTTGCAACTCGCTAACTCGGCAGCATTGATTCCATTATGTGTGTGGCAAATTGTTTCGTGTCGATTAACACTTTATGTGTGACTTCTCGAGTTGGCTGCATACCATCGCATATATATATTATGTGCATAATATGCTCAAAACACATCACGAAACTCCCCCGCCCTCCCCCTCTCTCGCTCGCTATCGCACACACACACACGCGTACTCTCTCTCTCTCACTCTTCACGTGGCAGATCTGGGACATCCGTGACCAAATATGCCTGCAGACCATCCACGGCCAGCCATACACATCACACAGCGATGAGTTCAACTCTATCATACACAACCCGTTCACAAACGCAATCGTCGTTGCATCCCACCAAATAAGCTCGTGGAGACTGCGTCCACGAGAGAGCACAAATGAGATGCCGAAAAGTCACGCGAAACCCATCTGCGCGGCATTGTACAACGAAAACTTCAAGCAGGTGTGTGAGCGTCTTTGGTATTTAGTGTGTGTAACGAGGGCGTGGAAATGTGTTTCCCACGAAGATGAAATGTTTTTTTACCATGTCACACGCACCCTCTTCACGCACGCACACACATACACATCCGAACATACGGATACACTTGGCACATATATATATGCATACTTACGCATAGCAATACACACACACCGTGCGATTGCAGGTCGTCAGTGGCTGCCACGGCTCCGCTTGCTGCATCTGGGACATTGAAACAGGACAAAAAGTTTTCCGATTCACGGAACTTCACGGCCATTCGGAAATTACGGCGATGGCCTTTGATGCCTTTGGACGAAGACTGCTCACAGGCGCACGTGATGGATCGCTGAAGGTGTGCAGATGCAGTCAAACAGGCTCACAACGCCTTGCAAAGCTGGTTCATGTGTTTTAGTTTGCTTTCGTGTATGCGTTTGTTTTTCCTTCTGTTTCATATCATTTTGCTTTTTGTGTTTGGGTATTAACATGTGTTTTTGCGTTTTTCGTCTTCTTCGCAGATGTGGAATTTCAACAATGGCCAGTGTCTGAAGGAGCTCGTCCGGGGTAGCGAGTCGGAGGTGTCGGATATCGTCCACATTGAAAAGGGGCGCCAGATAATCACCGTCGGATGGGACAAAAGGGTGTGTGTCTGCATGTGTGTGGGTGCGCGTGGTGTGTGCATGTGTACGTACACGCGGTGTGTTTTGCTGATGTGTGTCTGCGCACGCCGCTTGTGTTACGTGCGTACTTGTGGTTGTGTTACGTGTTTGGACTGCGTTTCCTTATGCACTCTCCTCTGTCTTTACAGTTTCTTTTTCTTCTGTGGAGTCCGTACCAAGAAACGCTACCTTTTTATGAATTTTACATTTATTTGCCTCCGCAACTCACTTAATGCAGGTCGTTGTGTTCGAGGACGCAACCGACACATATTCCATGCGACCTTCGTCGATCTGGGAGGGCGGTGGCCACACGGAAGACATTCTCTGCATGAGCGTTGCGGCGCCGCACTTTGTCGCAACGGGATCGTATGATGGCGCCGTGCTGCTGTGGAACACTGTGAGTGGGCATATGCTCAACCGCCTCGTCGCACCCACCCTCGCAGAACGGTCGCGCGACGATCGGGCAATTGAGAAGCTGCTGTTTTTGAAGCACAGAATGAGGTCGGCGCAGCTGAGGACGGTGGGAGGAACCCTCGTTGCATGCGGAGCCGGCGGGATGGTATACTTTTGGAATGTAATGCAAGGTGTGCTTGTGGGCTCGTTCTGCGCAAGTCATGTGAAGGGAGATCCCGTCGTTGCTATGGTAAGCGATGGCGAGAACCGCAATCTGTGGACAGGCGACACGAAGGGGTACATCACATGCTTTAACATATCGAACTACGCCGTCTCGATGGATGAGCACGCCGCTGCCCCGCCCCTGCTGCGATCGTGGAGATGCCATGCAATGTCCATCAGCAGCATTGATATTGCCCCTTCATATGGTGGGTGTGGTATTGTTGTTTGTGTTGGTGTGAGGGTATTGTAGTTTGTGGTGGTGTGTGTGGTATTGTAGTTTGTCTTGGTGGTTGTGGTATTTTAGCTTGTGTCGGTGCAATTCTTTTAAGGCCTGGCTACAAATTTCACATCAGTAGAGAAAAAATTGCACACATTCGCACAGCAATGCACACGGTGTCTAACATACTGCATTCACTCTCGCGCACACATCATGCACATCTTGTGCAGGCGTCCTTATCACGTCATCTGTGGATCGCACAGTCCGGCTGTGGACACTCACAGGACAGTATGTGGGCACTTTTGGACAGTCGATGCCGTGGCGATTGGGGCTTCCGTCGACATACCGCACATCCCTCCCCGCCGACCTGGAGCGAGAGCCTTCGGCGAGTGGACGCGCTCGTCAGGCAGCGTCGTCGCCGGAGAGCAAGAGCCGACAGGGATCGGCGTCTGGCGCAGATCGGGAGGATAGCGGCGGGAGTGGAGATGAAAACGCCGCTGCCGCTGTACCGCCGCGTTCCCAACCACAACAACAACAACAGCATCAAGCTTCGGAAGCGTCCAAGGAGCAGAAGAGTGTGGGACCAACCATCTCCATCTCTGAGCCTGACGCGGCCAGCGGGATGCAGTCATTGTCTCTACAGCCTACGCAGGGCGCACCCCATGCCAATGCGCGACCCATAAGTGCGCGCAGTCAGTCATCCAAGCGAAGAAGTGAGGTGCGGGGTGTATTTGCGGCCGTCGTCGGTCTGGTGGCACAATCCGGACCGTCTGGACAGCCACAAGGGGCGGGGACGGGTGACGTGGCCGTGCAGCAGTCGATGCGCCCGCCTGTGCTCAACTTGAATCTCAGCTTTGCACTGGACACATCGCTCACGCCCCTGACACGTGACCGGGAGGAGCCTCCGCCGGACATAACGGACGACAGTGAATACCGCGATTTTGAGAGCGTTTTACACAACAAACGCACGTCATACGAGCGAAAATATTGTGACGAGCGCGTGCGAAAGCCGCTGATGAGCACACATTTTGCGATGCAGTTCAAGACAAACGACGGGACTGCCCCCGCCGCCCCGGTTGTGGACCGCGCGTTTGCGGGTCTGAAGGAGGGGACGATTGTGTATCACTCGCTGCGCTGTTGCGAGCTGGAAGATGTCGCTCTTCCTCCGCTTCCAGTTGCGGGAACGGGGCTGTTGTCCTCTCTCCTCGGGCAGCAGCAGCTGCAGCAGCAGCAGCCATCTGCGGCCGCACCGCCTACAATTGTGCAGCCGCCGCCGCAGTCGCGTGGCGGGCGTTCGATGCTGGCGAGCACTTCTGTCGCAAACACACAGGGCACATCGCAGCTTGGTGCACCGTCCACGGGACTAGGGGCACCCTCTGTTGTTTTCCCGCCGATTTCGAGCGGCATTGGTATGGCGTCTGCCAGTGTCGCTGCCACTGGGAATCGAACCGCGTCCTCTGCGGCAAGAGTGCGAAAGCCCGGATTCCGTTGGAACGAAAAGAATCTTTTTCCGAATCTCATCACAATACCGCTTGATAGGGGAAATCTTGGCAATTGATGGTGGCAGCCATCGATATGCTGTCCTTATCTTGGTGCGTATGGTGTACAATGCTCTTGCAGCCATTCTCTAAATGTATTTAATCTCGTTTGGCGTGATCTTTGCGTGTGCGTTGTCCTGCTCAATCATTGTTTGTGTCCTGTCTATGTAATTTTATCGTCTTTAATGCTTTTTCCTTCTCCGGTTTCTTTGCATTTGCGTTGTCTTTTTCTCTATATTTTTTTGTTGCCGTTGAGTTTCACGTCGACTCTCTTTCGATTAATACATACATCATGTACATTGCAACA
>CALSCR010002764.1:0-18392 GCA_943704495.1 Pigoraptor chileana | reverse complement strand
CCTCCCCCTCCTCCCTCCTCCCTCCCCACGTACACACAACCACAGAAAGCTAACGCGCATGTCTCTCGACCGCGGTCAATGTTATAGTCGACACGCCATAGCACTTTAAAGGCTTCCCGAGCTTCTCAGTGAACTGCGGACCCGTCATGCGCAGCACACGCCGTGGTTATGATGCATACGGATAATAACTGCCAGTACTCACGTAAAATGTGGGCAAGCCCGACAGAGAAGCGGCGCAGCTCGGGAACACTCTTCTCGAGCGCATCAGTAATGAGATGGCAGCCCCGTGATTTACCCTTCATATCGCCAAAAGTGTGACGGATGGAAGCATGGGGTCAGACAAATGTGCCGACGCCACTTCTGACCACAGTTTTATCGGCCGGGGGAACGATTCAAGAACTCAAAGTGTCAACTGCGCCAATCGAAAGGTGCAACCGGGTCGCGTCGTGCTAGTGTCAACTGCATCAACAAAAAGTACTGCCATATTTTGTGCCATACCATTCAACGGCCTCATGTGAATGTTCGCCGTCACTCAATCAAGCCATGCAAAAGAGGCCGCGAAGGCATGATGCCGCATGGAAGCAGGTTGTCCAAAAGCTCGAACATCCATTGACATGTGCACCACAGCAGCGAAGTTGTGCATGACTAATTAAACCCACGCATGCTGCAATATGATGCAGTACTCACCGGTAATGAGACCGTCTTCTGGCACCACGATGTCGTCATTGTGCCTTCGGGAAGTACTAAAAGTTGCTTTCACTGGTCCGCTGCCTTCAGTGCACTACCAGCCGCGCACAGACCTCCGATAGCGGCTCTGAAATAGTTTGTGTCAGCCACGGCAGTTCCAAAGCTGGTTACCTGCATGCCGCAGATTGGCCGGCAACTTCACTGAGTGTCAGCGGCAGACTGATACTACTGTGCGCCCGCCGACATACATAACAGGACTGGAGTGCAAATTTAGGGGTAGGGTTAGGGTTAGCCAATTGATACAGCTGATGTCAGCACGTTAACGTACAGTCTGTGTCACTGGGACACAACCGTCGCTTTCACACAGATCACAACGGCGCCCTTGCACTGACACAGACAGAGATCATTATGAAGAGAGGGTTTGGTGCACTGAGCAGACTGAGTCGGAGCCCTCACTGACCCAATCCGCCTCCTTGCGCTGATACGGCAATCATTCGGACAACTGTATTATGCGGTAACTGGCAATATTAATGGCGCCGGCGTGCCGCTGACACTGCTTGGCGAGAGTTATGAAGAGAGGGTTTGGTGCACTGAGCAGGCTGAGTCGGAGCCCTCACTGACCCAATCCGCCTCCTTGCGCTGATACGGCAATCATTCGGACAACTGTATTATGCGGTAACTGGCAATATTAATGGCGCCGGCGTGCCGCTGACACTGCTTGGCGAGAGTTATGAAGAGAGGGTTTGGTGCACTGAGCAGGCTGAGTCGGAGCCCTCACTGACCCAATCCGCCTCCTTGCGCTGATACGGCAATCATTCGGACAACTGTATTATGCGGTAACTGGCAATATTAATGGCGCCGGCGTGCCGCTGACACTGCTTGGCCAGAGCCCCCCTACAGAGGAATTGCGATAATCTTCTACGACTGTACCAGTGATGGGCCCACCGGGCGGCTGAATGTTAGTAGCGCGGGATGCACAAATAGAATTGCGCACGGCAGGCTGGCATTGCACATATGCACGCATATACACGCGGGCAGACACGGGAGCGATTGGCTGTGCTCGTTCAGTCAATAACTTGAACATCTGAATGTGATGCACTGCGGTACGGGCGCAAAACTGAGGTCACTGAGTCGGCAGTCACGTGGTCATCTGGTGGTGGCTACAATGTCGGCGAAGCACCTGTCACACACACGAGTGGAGCTACCGGGCCACGACCGACTGATGCGAGTCCGCTGTTGTGCCGCGCGTCAGTGCATGTGCAAATGTGCAAATATGCGTGTGTTGGCAGGGGATGCGTATGCAAGCAACGACATGGGTCAGACACGACATCAGCATGAAAAATTGTTTTCACCAAACAAAACAAAACAAGAAACAAACGAATAACACATACAATCGCGGTGGCGTCAGTTGATAGCGCAGTAAAGGATGTCATGACTTTAGCTGCTCCATTGAACTCACACTTTTGGAGCATCCGGAGCACACCAGGATTCCGCAGCGTCTGCAGTGATGCTGTATTCAGACGACAGGGTGAATGTGAGTGGCGCTGTGCTAAGCCTCGTGGATACGACGATACACAATGTGTGCGAAGAGCATGTCCGACATTGATAGTCGGAATAGCTGGGAGAGTGACTCGAAAGGATGCCAACTAAGAGACATTACTATATATATGTATCACACAAGACATGGTGCCACATACCCGTCTGTTGAACACAGTAAACTGCGTGTCGTGGCATGCCATGCAGGCCGCACTCGCCGTATCAGGCACCCAGTTGGCAGCACCCCCAATGCACCCTGCCGGTGTCCAGAGACAGGATGTCAGCTGCTATTCGTGGGAACACAATTAACACAGTCATGTTACATTGGATACCCACCGAGACCAAATCCAACCGAGACAGCTTTCGCAGCACCGCCCATCACAGTAGCACCATCCGGGGCGACTTTCGTCACGTGTTCGCGCGCACGTGCACGCCGCATTAGCATCCGGTGCTCCGGGGACGCCATGCCGAGACACACGCGCAACTCGTAGTCGCCCATCGCCCACACACGCGAGGCATCGGAAAGTCCGATCTCAGCCGCCCGACGCCCGTAGACCACGCTCAGATCAAGTGGAACGCCCACCGCTGCAAGGCCGAGAGCAATATCCACGGATGCCGCAGTGACCGTCGACGAGTGCAGCGATCGATCCACTGCCAGAATACGCGATGTGTTGGCAATGGGGTTTGCGAGCTCCCCGGCGGCGTGGGCCGCGCCGCCACACGTGCACCGCGCTGTGAGTGACGGCGGAGATGCCGTCATTGAATTCGGAGCGGGAATGGGCGGTAAGGCAGCTGTGGGAGAGACGCAGTGCTTGGCTGCACTTGCCAAATCATCAGAGTGCATCTGCGCGCGAAACATCCTGCGAATGCGTTGTCGCTCATCGTGCCAGTGCGGCGAGCAGAGGCGGTGCGAGTATGTCACTCCCTCGCTGAGACGGCAGAGGGCAAAGACGTCAGGTTCGGACAGCTTCAGCAGCGGTCATTGCGGTTGCCAACAAAACGCCATCAAAGTAAATGGATACCCGAGGCACAGTGACACTGAATAAGCTGCATCCGTGTGCAGACTGCACAGAAGGTAAGGTGGGACTGACATGTGCACGGTGTTCATGCAAGGGGCACTCCCCAGAGTGACAGTCCGGACTTCATCTCACCTGACAAGCGACGGCGATGCCACGCTCCTGTACCGGATGTAGCAAGTCTGAAAATAGGGGCCACCGCAGTCGCTGCACTGCCTCGCCGTCAGAATAAACGACAACAAATCGTGCGGGAGCGAATCCTTCATAACGCAAACATGCACATACACACGGTTGCATGCATAGAGATGAGCGATTGACATGGTTTACAGTGAATGCGATTGCAGGAAAGTGGCATCATCGAGGTCACACATCACGCCACTGCGAATCAAAGAGTGAGAATGAAAAGGAGCGCGGAACGAGTCTGTCGGCGTGGGCACACAGAGCTACAAGTGTACCTGTGGGATCTCACGTGACCGTGTCAAAAGCGTGCGCCCAGCAAGCTCTTTCAGGGACGGCGGGGATTCATGTTGCCTAGGAAACGGCCCCCTTAGCATGCCGCGGTTGCCTTGTAACTGCAGCACAATCCGCTTGCATTTTCTGTGCAACAACGGAGATGAATACACAAAAGGGACGCATCCCCCGCGTAGTGGCAATAATCAGTAGGCATGTCGACGTGAAGTTGAGCCACATGAGTCGCACTCTTAGTTCGCGATGCGTGCTTTTATCACTTTCAAAATTACGACGAAATTAATGAAGCTAATTGAAACCAAGCCGCCACCGACGACAGGCACACACACACACACACACACACACACGCATGTACACCCACACCCACTCACCCACGCACTCACCCAAGCACGCACGTACACACACAAATAGCACGGTCATGCGGCGCACGGAATTGGTTCCCATCATACGGTCTCAAGTCGTGCGTGACACACATTGGGCACGCACACACAAAATCACACTCACGCACCTTATAATCTCCACCGGAACATGCTCCACCACGTTGTGCGAGAGACAGAGAAGGCTGAGTTGGCGTGCGTTCGATAGCGTCGCAGGCACACTCCGAATCCGATTGTACGACTAATCAGTGTAAAAAATACAGCAAATTGTGGCAAAAGATTAGTCCTATTAAGACCCGGCGATTAGCCCGTCAGACACGCCAATAACAGGTCTGCGCCTTATTACATGAGCATTCACAGTTCCATAACTTGATAGTACGTTGGGACTTCAGTGAGGGCATAGTTGGAACTGAGGGCAGCGAACCGTCACAGTTGAAAGACTCACCACATCCAATGACGCCAGCGACGTGAGATTGCCAATCTCCTCTGGAATGTCAGTGAGTCTGTTGTGGCTTAGTTGCAGTCTCTCCAATTGTCGCATGCAACAAATCGCCGCCGGAAACGCCGTGAACTGCAGATTCAGTTAGTCAGTGTATTCAGCTCAGTACCCTTGGCATGCAGTACTCCGATATGACATCAAGTTGGTGAGCATCGATGAACAGAGATGGGCGGGCGGAGCGGCCGACTGTGTGTACATGTGCGTTTGCGGTATGTGGTTTGTTGTGGTTTGTTGTGTGACAGGATAGTGGATGAAAAGAGACGGACGGGGACAAGGAGTGTCACGGTGCCGATTGCGGCTTTCAAAATATTGTAATTTCCCGCCAAAAACTGACTGCAGAGTGTCCGTGGGCTGGGATTACAGAGTAGGAATTCGCTGTGGAGTGAGCGAACCCAATTGATGTGAAGGCATTAAACTCACATTATTGTGCTGCAGATCAAGATGTGTGAGGCAGTTGAGTGCCCCAAAGGGCGTTGGAAGAGCAGACACGGTGTTGTGCGCCAATTTCAGGACGTCCAGTTCCACAACCGTCGACAGTTGCAATGGCGCTGAGTCGTTATTACAGATTGCGTTTGGTACAAGAGGTAGTTTTTTGGTACATTTTTGTGTATGTAAATTTGTTTGTGTGTTTGTGTGTTTGTGTGTTTGTGTGTTTGTGTGTTTGTGTGTTTGTGTGTTTGTGTGTTTGTTTGTTTGTTTGTTTGTGTGTGTGTTTGTGTTTGAGTATGTTTTTATGTGCGTTCGTGTGTGCGTCCGTGTGTGTGTGTGTGTGTGTGTGTGTGTGTGTGTGTGTGTGTGTGTATGTGTGTGTGTGTATATATACATATATATTCATGCGTGTGTGTTGATATGCGCACGAGCGGGTGGTAGGGGGAAGCGAGAGAAGGGAGGAGAGAGAGAGAGAGGGAATCGAGAGTGGTTTGGGATTAATTTGTACCCTTTGAAGAGGTGTAGGTTTCAAATAGTGTCTTAGGTGCAATTGTAAAGAGAGAGAGGTGTGCGTGTGTGTGTGTGTGCGCGCGTGTGAATGTGTGTACATTTGCGGAACGGCTAGTGCTTGGGCTCGTAATACATGCAAAGCTGTTTGGGTCAGTCAGTATTCAACATGCATCCCATAATCTCAACAGTTCCAAATCAAAAAGGAACCATATACCAGTTGATAACTTCAAGTCGATCACTCACCCTCGACAAGCCTCTGTGAGCTCATATCGATGGCGGTGACGAGAACACGCGAGCGTCGCCTACGTTCCAGCAGCTCCTCAAGTGCCGACAGCGACATGGTCCCTCCGCTGGCATCTCCTACTCGGGCGCTCAGCGTGACAACCTGCCCCATCATAGAGCTCTTTGTGCGCTGCAAAGTGGTGTGTTGAATCGATCGGGTCGATAAGGCACTGTCTGATTTCCCCAGTGGTCACCAGTTGTCACACCTTCGTGCTGATGGGACTTGTACAGTGAAGCATTCGTACTTTGGCAGCGCGTGACACCCAGTGAACCTCTCGCACATTGAAACTATGCATGTTCATAATGCATCATTTTTACTGACGTGTCATTGAGGTTTCTTGGAATCGAATGCTGCTGCGGGATTCATTCATGGGTGGTTGTGCACACGACGAGACCACCGCATGCCTCTGTGTGGACGACAACGCTCACAGAACTGAAGATCTTCCATGCGCACATCAGTGTCAGTACCGAGGCCACTGATCTGTGGCGGTTAGCAAGCAAATCGGAAAGTTGAGGCAAGCATCACCCCGAACGGGACCGGCTGTGCTTAGCTGGAGCGACGAGGTTGTGCAGCGTAAGGGCAGTGCTGTGCATCGGCTGCCGTCTGTGCGCAAAGAAATGAGTGCGAGTGTGGCCAAATCACCGACGGAAGTGGCGTGTGCAGATGCTCCTATCCAATGATCGCACACAGGGCTCAACTTGTCTGTCACCGCCCGTTTGGCATGGCAGCCGTGCGGAAGTTTCATCCGACGTCAATGGCACGGATACTGTAAGTACCCTCGCCGACGCAGTCCTACGTCATCCAGACAGCAGATCTGCATGTTACCAGTGCGGAACAGGCAGCCACGCAACCTAAACTGCTATTTAAGGCAATGCCGCTCCGAAACTAAATTTATTCCACCCGAAAACCGACCGCTCGGCCGTACGCCGCTAGTGAATTGTCAGTTGCGGTTGAGTACCAGGCTACTGTAGATAGGCTGAGCTTAGTTCGCATTGACTACCAGTTGGGCGGGCACGTGATTATGCAAGCAGTCTTGTTTAAGAGCCGGCGCGTGACTGATGCATCACAGTGGCTGTGTCAGTGTCGGAGGCGCCATTTGTGTAAAACACACCGGCGGCCCGGGGTGAAAATAAGTACTGAAGCAAAAACAAACAGACACAAAAACCAAATGTCGCGATGACGGCGATGTTCATATTTGGACTGGCACGGCAATCACGGCAGCGTATTTGCAGTGTGAGCACTGGTGATGACGGTCGGTGATTCAGTGCCGGCGACCCGATGCACTGTAACAGTGCCCATCTTCAGCCCGGACTACAGAGCGCATGTAAATATATTGTGCTTCCATTCCCACGGCACATGCCAGTCAGACATGCATCACCTGACCGCGAACACACGGCATACGTATACGTGCCGCACGCATCCCGGCGAAGCATGGAGTCTGCCCGGGCGGCTCAGTGCACCCGCCGACTCAGGCCTGCACACTGCATGGTGCCTCCTGTGCAGCAACATGATTGGCCGGACGGTCGTTATGCAAGAGTTTCGCAGCGTACACCATTGCTGAGTGGGACTGCGGCCGGCTCCACCACGGCAAGGCGGCGGGCCGCGGGGCCGGCGATCTGAACGGTGGCCCCGCGGCCCCTGGCACTCAGCGGCTCGGCCGGATGCCGAGCAAGCGCCAGTGAGTTGGGCAGCGCCTGCACCTCAAGCCCGACATGATGGTCTAGCCGCAGAGCCGGCGTGAAAGACAAGACTTACAGTCTGCCGAGTCTGACAATACTGACAGCCGCGGTCAGTCGCCATACACATAAGCCATCAGTACCACGTGATACCACGTGAGCAGACTGGATTCAAGGGTTAGGATTAGGGTTAGGTTTAGGGTTAGGGTTGGGTCACATCTTATGTGTAACACGGTCTGCCCCGGCGGCAGTCCGACCATCTGCCGGGATGGCGTCACTCTGTGTGCCCTATTGCACTGATTGACAGACAACGTTGGAACGAGTCCCAAGTGAGTTTGTTACAATTTGTAGTGAGTCGTGAATGCCAAGAGCCACTCGACCGCTTTGAAGCTGTTGCGTCAAATTTTTGAAGTAAAGCTGTTACGATTAATGTGCAGCACAATCAGCTTATTAACGAATCGCTTTTCTCAGGCGATTCACTCGAACCCGACTGTTCATTTTGCGACGTCCGTTCCCGAGGCTTTTGTATAACCTCAATAACATGTTGCTCACAACAAGACTGATAAGTACCCGTCGCATCGTTCAGGTATGCGCACACTTGTGTATAGAAGCGGGTGATACTTCCCAATTACGCATAAACAAGTGTACTTGATTGTGTATTTGTACTTGTGTGTGTGTGTGTGTTGTTTTTGTGTGTGCGTGTGTGTGTCTGTCTGTCTGTGTGAGTGTGGAGTGAGTGTGCGTGTGTTTGTGTGTGAGTGTGAGTGTGAGTGTGTGTGTATGTGTGATGGTGAGTGAGTGCGTGTGTGTGTGTGTGTGTTTGCGTGTGTGTGTGTGTGTGTGTTTGTGTTTGTGTGTGTGAGTGTGAGTGAGTGTGTGTGTGTGTGTGTGTGTTTGTGTGTGTGTATGTGTGTGTGTGTGTGTAATACATCTCATAGAACCGATCTGCCGGAGCTTTGCGCTGTTTATTGACTGACCCGCCAGTCAAGTCAAGAAGCGCACACTAAGTTTGGAGCGGGGTTTGCAATGTCATGTTTAAAAGGTGGTCTGTGGTCACGTGCGACCGCGCGTCGCCCTCTTTTCGAAAACGTCTGTCACTTTCTCTGCCGACTCAAGTGGGTCAAACTCGGGGTCAAGTGGATCGAGTGGATCGAGTGGATCGAGTGGATCGAGTGGATCGAGTGGATCGAGGGGATCGAGTGGATCGAGTGCAGGGGCCAGCAATGTGCGCGAAATAGGACGGTGTGCTGACGGGGAGCCGCGGCCACTGCAGCCGGGGCAGTTCTTCATCCACAGCGAACTAGGTATACACACACACACACACACACATATATATATATATATATATATATATATATATATATTTACGCGATGTTGCGAGTGAGCTCACGCCGGTGACCTGTCTTGAGTTATCTCTGTTGGCCGATTTCAGCTCCGTCTAATCACCAGTGGATGCCATGTAACCGCATGCGGTCTCATGCGGTTTTTCGCTGTGCCTAGTCTTGTGTGCGTTGCCTTTGCCTTTGCGCGTTGTTTTGTGTTGTTTTGTGCGTTGCCTGGAGTCCCTTGTCTTGTGTGCCTTCTTTGTGTTGCCTGTCCCGAACGCGGTGCCTGTGTGTGTTCTTTGTGTTGTTTATGCCGTGGCTTGTCGTGTTGTCCTTGTGCAATTGCGGTCTTTCGTTCTTCCATTCTAATTTGTATCGGGTGAGGTCCACTTTGCTGCAATGTCGCTGACGAACCCATTTCAACCGACAGGATTCCGTGCGGTGGTGTTGAATGTGGATGACGAATGCCGTGCAAGTGAGCTCTCGTGCAAGGCGAACGGGTTTGATGTGCTTGCAAAGGTATGCGTGAATGCAAACACACTTGGATGATGTGCACGGCTGTTTTGAAAGAGTGGATGTGTCGATGGGCGCGTGCGGGTGAAATCCTCTGCTTTTAGTTTTGCTTACACATCACGTGCACACATACACAATCGCTCAGTTTGAACAAACATATTTGTGTTTGCGTTTCCTATTCCTGTGTATACGCGGGCCATCTTCATCATGCTGTGTGCTTGCACGGTCTGTGCATTCTGTTGGCCGCCGAGCCTTGGTCTTATGCATTCGTCGCACGCTTTGCTTCCTCCCCCTCCCCTTCCCTTCGCCCCTTCCCCGTACATTCCCGCGCCTGCAGGGACTGAAGCAGCCGTTTTACTATTCTGCAACGGACATGCGCGACTTCACTCGCCTTCAAGACTCCACGCGTCAGAAGACGTTTGTCTATGGTGCGTTGACTCGACCTCTTGCAATACTTGTACGCACCGGCATCTTGCGCTTGGCTCTGCTGTCGTTATGTCGGCTGGATAGTGTTTGGGGATGCTGTTGTGGGATTATGCCTTTGCCTTTGTGTATGCGTGAATCGTCTGTATATGACGGGCTGCAATCGTAATCCTATTTGCGATGAAACCGCTGCCTCGCGGTTCCGCTTGCCTTGTGTGGCGATGTCTTGTCCTCCCTTTGGTGAAGTTGCCGAGTCCATGGGCAGAACGCCTAAGGCACTGACTCGAACTCTTCATCATTCTTCAAGTGTGCGGTCCATCTCTCTGTGTCTGCGCCCGTCATTGTCCTGTCTTTCTTCAAAAGTGTCTCTCTGTATCTGAAAAGTGTCGGCGTATTTGAGTCGATGTCTTGTCCTCTCTGTCTTTGTCCATGGGCGCAGCTGTCTCTGTCTGCGTGGCGACTATGCCACGACATGAATTTGCAATGCGACGTCCAGTCATGAGCGCTCAATGCCGACTCTTTTGTTGACTCGGCCTGGTGTGACACGTGCAGTGCCCGACGAACACGCAATTCCTTACGAGTCCAATGAGCAGCTGCAACACCCCATCGCCAGCTCTCTATTCGGCTCTCTGGTCATCGGCAAGTATGCATTGAAGCACGTGGAGCCGCAAAATAACAAGCCGTGACAAGAATCACCCAGTTTGGGATTGCTTTTGTTTGTAATCTGCGGCGCGTGCGTTTGCGTATCGTGGGCCTGCGCGTGTTGTTTTTGTGTGCGCTGGTGCGTGCTACTTGGTGAGTGGGCAGTGTTGCGCTGATAGTAAGGCCTGGTGCCTTTAGAATTGTGGCTGCCCCAGGGACTCTGCTTCCTCCGGGAGAAAGTGTGTGTGCATACTACCGTGTTTGTTCTTGAGCACAGCGAGCGGTTTGCTTCTTCGGTTACATACGTAAAATACAAAGCACGTTTGCCATCACCAACGCATGTGCGAGTGGGTTCTAAAGACAACAGCTGAGCGCACTGGGAGATCCAACACACACTGCCTCTACAGGGCCACACATCCGTCCGCCGCGTGCGTTCCTACACTGCCCCACACATGTCAGTGAAGGAGCGGCTGTGGGTGCCATTCACGCATGGCAAACAACTGCAATGAATAACACCGCATGTGATTGATATGGTCCATTGGGAATTGGGTTCGTCTGAGTTGGCGTGCTCAGCAAATACTGTGGCGTCGTCTTAGGATGCCACCATCAGGATTATATACAGTTACATACGCCAACACACGCCAACACGCAATGCGCCGCGCCCACGTGTCGTCCGCTCACAATTCCATCGCAGCCGCGGCAGTCTCAGTGCCCTCTGCAAACGAATTGATCCGATGAAGGGACGTCGCACACGACAACAGTTAGAAGAGCGCACTCACTAATAAGAGCGCACTCACTTAAGCGCACGACTACCAATCACGCACTAGCGACTGAGTGTGCCAGTACGAAGGACGGCAGATGTACTAGACACAATGGGTTGCGACACCCAAATTGCTGCGGCAACACGGGCAAAAAAAGACACACAACAAGAGACGAAGTCGAAAACTCACGGGCAGCCTGTTTCGCCTTTGCGGCGCTGTGGCCTTTCTTGAGAAGGAGACGCGCCTTCTTGGCGGAGACGGCGGTGTTTGCCGTGGGATTTGTCCTGTGCACGCGATGCACATGCGATGCCCGCCCGAATAAAATGAGAAAATTTAGAAAGATTTGCAAGCGCACGCCTACAAGGACTCCGATTTCCGAATACAGCGTTTGCCGCAATAGCAAAAAAAGTGGAATTATGACCACGACGAAAATTGACAACAATATTCAACAACAAGAACCGAAAGTCGCTTGCATAGGCCACACAATCCCACCTCTTTGCCCTGCGGTCGATCCTGCGGCGGTAATCTGTGATGACCTTCGGGACGTCAGGGGTTTCGGCGGCGGCGCTCTCGACCACGACCTGCATCGAGTTCTCCGCCTTCTGCACAGCCCGGTCGGCTGCCATCTACTTCAATGGAAGCAACGAGGATGCCATCCGGTGACACGCGATTAGTTCACGGATCAACGCCCTTAAATATAGGCATGGTGAGTACTTAGTCAACTAAATCGCGGGGAGGATCATCGAATAGTCACTTTTACGTGCCTCGCATGACACAATACACAGCTTTAACTTCTGGTTTTGCACAACTGCACATGAGCGCATGCATCTTCTGTGCCGATCATACGTAATCTTTATCCGCGCGACATGTGAAAGAACGTGCCTTCTTCTCGTTACGGATCCTGCTGCGCTTGAGCTTCGGCGCATTGCGCACCTTTTTGTAATTGTTGTTGACTTTGCGGTTTGCCATTTTTCAGAGCACACAACGTTCCACGTAAAATGCCTATTCAAAGTAAGAATATGTAACTAAGCAAATGGACAGAAACTCATCTCCATCTTCTCTTATGTTATGATTAATCTAATGAGCGGAGACCATCCGCAATCAGTCAACGATGGCCACGTGCTGTGATATGACGTCGGTATGGCGTCCCCGCACAACCCTAGCGACCCCTGCCCTAACCCTAGTCACTCGCACTCTTTAGTCAGGAAGTGCTAAGTTTTGCCAGTGCGATCTTTCATCGGTTTGTTTATTGTGCAACAAACAAGGCCCTTCTCCACTTTTCACGCGGGGGGAGGGATGCGCTGGCTTTGGTTTATACGGGTGCATCCAAAATGGAAAAATGGCATGCACGAGCTGTGGGTATGTTCATCTTTTTTGTCTTCCTATGCACTTTGGTCATATCGGAGCGATTCAAAGCGCCCCTCAGTCGCGACACAAGAAATTAAACCCCGGTGACTTGATTTATGCCTTACTTTTTGAGCCGTTTTTAATTCTGTTTGGGGGGGGGGAGAGAGAGAGAGAGAGTAGGGGGGGGTGCTGTAGATACCGAGCGCGGGGCATTGCCTTTTCATTGATATGGCGTCTGGGGACAATGGCAAGTGTGTTCGGTATGGCACATGCTCCTGTGCACGCACGCACGCGCACTTTCCGATACTGCCACGCACGGAAGGCCAATTGCACATCTTTCCATGCTGAGCTGTCACGTGATGCCTTTATTACCCATGTCCTATTGTGCCCCATGCTGCGTGCGACTGTGGCAGTCGGGGTGTGCCTGGTTAGGCAGCCGCCCAACAATGCCTTTTATGCCCATTCCCCACATTCCGAACATTGTCGGCTGGTAACTGCTGCTGTTCCAACAGCGCGCTTGGGCTGCATGCATGCACGCTGGGTTGTGTGTGCTTGTGTGCCAGAATGAATGTGCTTTTGCTCCTTTCTGGCGACTTTTTGCCCTTTTTCACGTGGCAAACGCGAGTGCCCCCTACTCAGTGGTGGAGTGTGCGTCCAATCTTCTGCATGCGAGGTCATCACAGCTATTGCCACGCACTTCTCTCGCATCGTTCGCTCGCTTATATATGGTTGAAACTGTTGAATTGCAACGCATCACAAACATCCAAAAGCTCAAACGGAAAAAACCTTTTTCAACCCATTTGAACAGTTTTGTTGGGCTCTACTTCCCAACTTTTTTATAATCTTTGCTCTTGCGAAAGATTCACTGCTTTTTTTTCAATTCCATCACACACCGACACACACAAATGGAGCGTGTTAAGGAGACGTATAACAGGCTGATGGGCACTGGCGAGGAAGGCCTGAAAGCAGAAGTCAAGCCACCGCTCGGCGCGACCGAACAGGCCGGCAGCGAGATCCCCGCGCGCCTTCCCACGGGCACCGAGATGAGCTCAGAGCAGTCACTTGGCGAGAAGTCCACGACAACAACAGCCAAGACAGCGACGACGCCCCTGTCCGAGAAGGGCATTGTGGCCGCTGCCGCCGACACTGTGCTCGGCGCGAGTGCAATGACCGTTGATCTTGCCAAGGGCGCCGCCGCCACTGTCAAAGACACGCTCTTCGGCCCCAGCGAGACCCCCGCGCCGATAGAGTCCAAGAAGACAGAGTCCAAGACGTCTGCAACGGACATGTCACGTGGTGCCCTTGAAGAGGCCGGCGACGTCGCCCGTCGTGCCGGTGACACGGCGCGGGGCGCATGGTCCTCCGCCACGTCCGAGACGCTCGAGTCGGCACGTGACACGCAGAAGGGACTCGAGGAGCGCGGGGCAGCCGCACGTGGCGCATCTGGCCCCATCGAAGAGCACGTGACCTCCGGCGACCTTGCCGAGGACGTCAAGCGTGTTGGAGCGCATGCGGTGGACGCGGCGAAGGGCGTTGCTCACTCTGCACTCGACGCCGTGGACAAGGCGCGCGAGTCGCTGAGCACGGCGGGCCACATGATAGATGAGACCCTGCACACGGATTCCACCAAGGAGCAGCGCGAGCGCATGGCATCAAGCATCTCGCACGCCGCCGTTGAGAGCACCGATGCACTTCAGACGGCGGGTGAGCAGGCACGCCACGGTATTGCCGAGACGGCGCAGTCCCTTGTCGACAAGGCGAAGGCAACTGCGACGGGCGTTGTGACGTCGGTTGTGGGCACCGCGGAGGCTGCACTCGGCAAGGTCATCGACACAACCAACTGGGCCCGCCACTCCGTCGCGACCACGATCGAGCCCTCATCGGAGGAGGTGCGTCGGCTGGAGAGCGAGAAGGACACGTCCGAGCAGCACCCTGGAATGCTTGGCGACATCAAGCGTCTCGGTGTAGACTCGGCCGAGTATGCGAAGGAGACGGCCGTCGCAGGCGCAGACACCGCCCTTGGTGCCCTCGGCGTAGCAAAGGACAAGACGGCGTCGGTTCTCGAGAGCGCCAAGAGCACGGCTGCGGGGGCGTACGATGCGACGATGAACACTGTGGCGGGGGCGGCGAGTGTTGCGGCGGACAAGGCTGTTGGTGCTAAGGATGTGGCTGTGGATACCGCCGTCGCCGCAGCCGACACCACCCGCGGCGCTCTCGGCGTCGCCAAAGACACTGCCACACACGCCCTCGAGTCGGCACGTGACACTGCGGCTAGCATGGCAAAGCTTGCCGTCGACACAACGTACGGTGCATATGAGTACACAAAGGACACTGCTGTGCACGCGGCGGAAGCTGCACGTGACACAGTTGGAAATGTCGTCCACATGGCCGTGGATACGACACGTGGGGCGTTCGACTACACTGTCGGCACTGCCATGCATGCTGCGGAAAGTGCGCGTGATGCCGTCGAGAGTGTGGCGCACAAGGCTGCAGACACCACTGTGGGCGCGTACGAGTACACCAAGGACTCGGCAACCCACGCCGCCGATGTTGTTCTTGACAGGGCTGAACAGGCTGCAGAAACAGTGAAAAGTACCGCGCACACCGCAGCCAATATCACGTTGGGAGCAGCGTACGAGGCCAAGGATAAAGCCGGTGACATTGTGGAGGAGGCAAAGGATACTGCGGCGTCGGCTGCAAACACAACGCTCGGCGCTCTGCAGTCGGCCAAAGACACGGCTGTCGGTGCTGCACAGGTTGTGAAGGACAAGGCCGGGGACGTCGTGGAGGGAGCAAAGGACACTGCGCAGAAGGCGGCGGACACGACGCGCGGTGCCTTGTATTCGGCAAAGGACGTCGCCGCGGATGCCGCCAAGGCTGCGAGAGAGAAGGCGGGCGCGGCGGCCGAGAGTGTGAAAGACACGGCTGTGGGTGTTGCACAGGTTGCGAAGGACAAGGCGGGCGCGGCAGCTGAGAGTGTGAAAGGCACGGCACAGAAGGCAACTGACACGACCCGTGGTGCGTTATATTCGACCAAGGACTCTGCTGCGGACGCTGCCAGGGTTGCTAAGGAGAAGATGGGCGAGACGGCGGCAAAGGCGGATTCGCGTATCCAGTCGGCGGCAGACACGGCGCGCGGTGCCACGGCAAAGGCATCGGACAAGTGGAGCAGCGGGACCGCCGCGGGCACTGCCGGGGTACCCGTCGCCGGGGGCCATCAGAAAAGCGAATACTCATCGGACCTCGATCGCAAAGCTATGAGCGACGCGGTCACGGCGGATGCCTCAGAGTACAAGCGTGCGCTGCGCGGGGACGAGAGCGTACCCGAGACAGTCAAGGCGCAGGTGGAGCGCGATGGCGGCAAAGAGCGCTTCAAGTCGGTCACTGACACGAACCTCCGGGGCGTTGGCGCTGACAGGCCGATCGACACAACGACGAAGCCGGCGAGCGCCCCTATCATCCGCCCTCCCTCCCCCGCGACGCAGGCGAACAAGTGGGGCAGCCTCGGTGAAGCAGCACACCGCACTGGCGATATCGCGCGCGAGAAGTTTGAGGACGTGAAAGAGTCGATGAGGGCCGCAGTGGAGGGCGTGAAGGACACGTTTGTCGGCAACGAGCGCACAGAGTATGAGATTGTGAATTTGGGGCAGCGCAGCTCGGACATTGTTGGGACTGGAGCGCAGGTGACTGGGCGTTCCACGGCGCACACGACGACGACCGCCCCGTCTTCGCTCGGCACGGGTACCCGCGGAACAACGCTTCTGCATTCGTCCCTGGGATCTACGCAGGGCAGCGGCGCGGCGTCCACTGGCACACACACCACGTACAAACCGGCATCTCCTTTGGGCCCCGTGACGCAGGCTGGTGGGCAAAAAGGCGTGGGTGCTACGGGCGGCAGCACGCAGTATGGAACTTATTCCACCGGCAATCGCAGCTTTGGGCCAACTGGCGTGTACGAAGGTTTTTCGTCGGGTGGTCACCTCCCGAGCGGTGACATGACTGGTGTCCAGAGTACGCATGCGCAGGGCTCATACCTCGGGCAGTATCCCACGGGACACACGACGCAAACATCGCAGACGGCGTGGACGGCGCACGGGCCCGGGTCCTATGCCGACATTGTGCGCGAGAGCGGCGATCCGTGGGACCACATGGGCGAGACGCAGAAGGATCTGACGCGCAAGCAGGGCGTCAACCGAGAGGAGTAGTGACATTTGGGTGCATCATTATAGTGCTGAACATGCGTGTGTGCTGGAACTTCGGTTCGAGTGGTGCCCTTTCTCAGTTGTATTTCACCATCGCTTGTATATTTACGCGTTTTCTTGTGTGCCGCACATGTTATGTGCGTGTGTGTTATAGCGTTTTTTTCTTTTCTGATAATAAGTGGAGTTCGTGTGGCTGCGTGTGAATGCAATGTGTTGGTAATATGGCGTCCGACTAGCGCTGTACTAAGCTGCCTATATGCTTAGTGACCATGCCGTAATCAGTTCTCCCGTTTTATTCTGTAAATACACACAACGATCGAATGTGGGTGCGCGCACCAAGCCACGGTCGTGATTTTGGCGTAGATGCACCCTGAAAAACTTGTCCGCGTCATAGGAACAAAGAAGCAAAAGGAAAACGTGCCATATGCAATGCCGGTTTGTTGACTGCCACTGAACAGTCAGCGTTACTACCTTACAACCATTGTGAGTGATCAATGAGAGTTACTGATCAGAGGTAAACATCCGGGGTACGAGATGATGCACATCCGGGGTGTCGTTAGGCGCCCCTTAAGTATAGGATATAGTGACCATCACACCAGACCGCCTCCGGGGGTTTGCGCGCCTGACGATTGCAGTGTGAGAAAAACCAATGCACTCTGACGAAACAGCCGGCGGCGGTTTATGCAAACATACAAACACACATACACCGTCTGTGAGTGCGTGCGCACGGAAGAAAGTGGTCGCATAGCTTCCCGTTTGCGTGTGTTGCACGGAAGGAACAACGCAACAAACTGGCGAGAGATCCCTCCTTAGATCGACTTGGTCGCACACACCGTATCTGTCAAAACTTGTTCAACCGTGGCGAAGTGGCGCACATCCCGCTCTCCAGCACTTTTCGAGTGCGTTTATCGCCTTTTGTACTTGCGGAAGTCCATCGCAGCGAACTGCGCTTTACATTTTAAGGCGCAGTGGAACAGCGAAACCACATTGCGACTGAACGTGAGCGCATCCGACTCCGAGTGCTGTGCCGGCTCATCGTCGCCACTAATCCCGAGAGGCGGACATCCACACGGTTGTTCGTCGGCGTCACATGCCACTTCACGCACCCGTATAAAAGGCCACCGGCACCGTTGTTGACTTCTGGGTTAGAGAGCGCACAGACACACTCCCCCACTCTGTTTTTTGCGGTCGCCAAAAACGGATCTGTTTGAGGACTTTGAGCCCGACGACCCCTCGGGGCGCGGGGAAGAGGTGAGCTACACCGCTCCTCATCTCAACCACATTGCGCACGCGCACAACACGCGGCTGGCGTCGTGCAAATCCGTAGTGGACGGCAACGGACTCCTTGGCGTCAACCACGGCGGTTCAAGTGCATTCGGAGGGTTTGGAACCTCATCTTACAGCAAGAATTCGGGGGTGAACATACAGAGAGCCATCAGCGCACCCGCGATATCGCCGCTTGGATACGGTCAAATGGCGCCCCAAATGTCTCTTGTGCAGCGCATCGCTCAGCAGGCGATGCTTGCGTTTCGGTCGGCAAACGGAGGCCCCCTGCGTCCCAGCCATGTCGAAACGCTGCGGCAGATGGTGCGTGCGCTGTGTGTGTGTGTGTATATGTGTGTATGTGTGTGTATATGTGTGTGTGTGTGTGTGTGTGTGTGTGTGTGTGTGTGTGTGTGTGTGTGTGTGTGTGTGTGT
>CALSCR010002763.1:0-35679 GCA_943704495.1 Pigoraptor chileana | reverse complement strand
ACATACATACATACATACATACATACATACATACATACATACATACATACATACATACATACATACATACATACACACATATGACAACAATAGGGCCCATGTCCACCTACCTGCGATGCCGCCTCCTCATACCCAGTGGTGCCATTGATTTGCCCAGCGAGAAACAGCCCGCCTATTTTCTTTGTCTCCAGGGACGGGTGAAGCTGTCGGGGATCCACATAGTCATACTCGACGCCATAACCTGCAATCGTCGTCCAAATCCATCAGACAAAACTGAGTGATTGCGCCGGTGCCTTCGGAAGTAATGCCTATTTAAATCCGGGAGGAAGCCAGCCACTGGCTTCAATTTTTCCCGGAGCTCCCCGCGCACACGAGGCCCCATACCACTCTGTCGTGATACCACCCACCAGACCGCAGCATCGTGACATTCTCAAGCCCCTTCATAGTGCGTATGGCCTTGAACTGCGCCTCTTCGGGCATGGTCATCGAGATACCGTTGGGATAGACGACGTGGCTGTTGTAACCTGCACAGACACAACAGGACGGCGGTCAGGCAGCCATTGGCAACAATAGAATGCCCCACACACAGCGTCTCACTCGCACCACTCGGCCATGTCTGGTAGCAGGCACCGGCAGCAACACGCACGGGGTGCTTCTTGCAATGCCAATTGTAAAAAATGAAACTTCATGCCAGCCCAGCCTACCTTCAGGCTCCAGCCACACCTGGTGCGTCGCCCGCTTGAAGCGCAATACCTTCGATTCAATTGAAGGGCAATATCTGCGACAGAGACGCGAGAGCATGTATCATCATCAGGCGACCCTCATCATGCATCTTCGTTTGGGGATGCCTCAGTCCTGCGCGCACGGGCTCTGCATCCATATAATGCAGTACAAACTAAAAGGCCGGCAACAAACAGCTGCATACAAGCATACATGCACTTACCTGGGCCCTCTCACGTCTTGGGTCACATGTCGGTTCTGGTGCAAGTTGTCGCGGACGATTTGGTGAAATTCCGGTGTTGTGTGTGTCATGTGGCACGCGAGCTGCTTATCCTGCATGGTCGTTTGTGTTGCCATAAACAATTGATCAGCACACAGGCGCACGCACACACACACACACACACACACACACACACACACACACACACACACACACACACACACACACACACACACACACAATGCCAGTAGAATATCTGGCAATCAATAAATGCGTGGTCATTAGTACTGAGGGCACGTTTTGTAAGTTCATCAGTCCAAGTCAAAGAGATCCAGCCAACCTGGTTCGCAACGCGGCTGTTCATGTAGGAAAAGGGTGTGGGCACTTCATCGCCGAGCTGCACCTCCAGGCCAGAATAGTTGATTGTGCGGCCATCAAGCCTCGGTGGTGTCCCTGCACACACGCAATACATATCAGATGTGCAACAAAAAGTAGACAAACAAACAAATATCAAGAGAAAAAAAGCATAACAACACAAGCAAACAACGCAACAGAAGCAACATACAGCGGCGAAAAAAGTAGATACAACCGATTGCGCCCAGACACTCACCTGTCTTGAGGCGGCCGAGTTCGAATCCAAATCGCTCAAGGGTCTTCGAGAGGCCGATTGCTGGTTCGTCTCCGATGCGACCGGCAGGGATGGCCTTGAGGCCTGGATGTGTGTGTGAGCGCGTGCATGTATGTATGTGTGTGCGTATGTTGTGTCAAAGCAAATGCACACACACACGCGCGCGCGCAGGCACACACACAAGCACAAGCGTACATATATATATGCAAGCAACACAGATGAAGAACACAATCAAGTGTATCACTACATAACAGGTGATAGCTTTTTGACAGAAACGGTTTGAACAAATGTGCACGAAACTCGCGCAAACAGAGCGTGTTGTCTGCGGGCACTAAGACGAGCGCACCAACCAATGTGTATCTGGCCACGCAGAAACGTTCCGGTGGTGATAATAACGGCCTTACAGGGCACGGTCGTTCCATCCGCTGTACAGGGGCAGCGGATGCAGAAACACAGACGCACGCACGCGGCCTGTTAATCACTGTATATCTCGAAATGCATGGATTCCACAGTAGGTGGGCGCACGGAGGCACACACTCGCATCGCTGATACATCGCTGATACACACCGAGCTTAACACCAGACACTCCTGGTCGGGCATCGCCAGAGAGGGGCATGCCGTCGTGGAGCACGAGGTCCTCCACGCCCATCGCGTGCACAGTGAGGTTCGGATACGAAAGGAGCGTGCGTTGCATATGCTCTCGGTACAGATCCCTGTCGATTTGTGCACGTGGGCCCTGCGATGCGATGTAGCATTTGCAGGGGCATGCAGGGTTGCCAGGGCAAGGGCTATTAGGGCTGCTCATGCCAACGCCAATCAAAGCTCGACAAGTATGTATGTGCCGTGCTGTATGTGGTCCTGTGCCCGTCGCTAAGTGTATATGTGTGTGCGAGTCGAGTGACAACCCGTGTGTAATAGTATTGTATCACGGCATCTGCAGTCAAAACAAAGTGGTACACTGCAAATGCGATACCCACCCACACAGCCGGCCCTCGGCTCATGTTCAGCACTCGAAACTGCACTCCGGCGGCATCTGCCGTGCGACGCAAGTAGTTGAATACGGGTTGTGGTTTGAGGCCAAATGCGAACAAAAACAAGCACAAAGCACATGGCACGGTAAACTCACCACACACTTTGCCGCAAACGCCATCAAGAGCGTCGATTTCGCGAATGAGCGTCCCTTTGCCAATGCCGCCAAACGAGGGATTACACGACATCTCGCCTGTAATTAAGTTTTACGGATAAGTGCCACCACCCACACCAAAAACAACAGACATAGTCGGCACACGCGACATCATCGCTGGCAATTGCATCTTTGAAAGGGGTTCGACTGCCGCTAATACGCGCTGCAAACCCACCAATTGTTGATATTTTGTGGGTGAGGAGCAGTGTGCGTGCTCCCGTGCGCGCCGCCCCCGCCGCAGCCTCGGATCCCGCGTGCCCACCGCCCACAACAACAACGTCGTAGCCATTCACAGCGTCAAGGGGCGCTCCACTCTGTGTTGAGGCGCTGCGGATGTGCGACACATGGCTGCGACTCTCTACGGTGCGGCTGGCACGCATCAGCAGTGCAGCCGGCCGCATCGTATTGGCCAGCATGATAATCTAACCCACGTGTGTCTAAGGAGAAGGCATGTTGCCGTCACTGAATTTGGCGGTTGTTACAGGGACAGGGGAGCAGCTTGTGATTTGGCCGTGTTTTGCGTATGCCTTTTCAACCTTCGCTATGCCACCGTCGACGTCCAGTGTCACTCTGTAAAAGTGCCTGTCCATACAGACGATGACTGAACCTGAAAGGTGAGGGACGGCATGCACGTGCCGCCGATTGCGTCCGAGAACTCAGTCCGTGCAAATTAATTTGACAAATCCACAGGGAAGCCACCATTTTTCGAAACCCCGTTCAAATTCCTTATCTCGATATGAATTTTGTTACGTCTCAGGCCGCGGTTCCGACAACCATACAAAGATTTAAAGTGGGGGGCAGTCGGCACAAAGCGCGACACCAGCAACAAGAAGCAACAGGAGAGCACGCTGCGGAGTGACGGTAGTGAGGGGCTTTATAAGTCCGACCAGGAAGAAACCGCGTCAGGGCGTAAGATTTTAGGAGGGGCCATGTGTGGCTTGGCTCACAGCGCCCGTCCAGTCAAGATCTCAAAGACCTCAACATACTTCTTCTGCGTGGCAGATATGACATCCTCAGGCATGGCAACGGGAGTCTTCTTGTCGAACTTGATGCTCTCCAGATAGTCGCGGACGTACTGCTTGTCGTAGCTGCAAAGGCATAAAGACAAAAGACAAGTGCATTTTAGTCCCAGAAGAGACAAGTGCATTTTAGTCCCAGAAGAGACAAGTCGCGTGTGGGGAAATACATTCATTTGTGCCATTTCAGTCCGTGTCTCTCTCTCTGCATTCTGAGTGCGTGTGTGCTGTGTGCATGCAGCATACCTGTTTTGGCCCCGTCCTGGTGCATACTCGGAAGCAGGCCAGAAGCGGCTGCTGTCCGGAGTGAGTGCCTCGTCGCCAAGCACAAGCCGGCCCTCCGCGTCCACTCCAAATTCGAATTTGGTGTCAGCTGCAATGAAATTTGCAATCAAAATGCCATTAATCAGCGTGTGTGTAGTGTGCGATTAGAGTGCGAATCGCTGCATCTTCCGCCCCACTCACCGATTATAATCCCCTTTGTGGCAGCAAAGTCGCGCGCCTTCTCATAGAGCGCAATGGCGACCCTCTCGACCTCCTTCGCGCGCTCGGCACCGACAAGCTCGGCCGCCTGCGCAAGGGTGATGTTTTCGTCTGCGTGGATGGATGCACGCGGAGTCCATCCGAGATCCCTCAGCACAACGGCTTGATGTTGGTATGTTCGCTGCGCCGAATCAACAGCTGCACAACCACACTCACCCACCCCTCTGCGTAACACACAGCTGCGCTCAAAAGCCACACTCACCATGCACGCCCACTTCCGCCTTTGTGCTTGGCGTGAAGAGCGGCTGCGGCAGCTTGTCGCACTCCTTCATGTCCTTTGGCAACACAATGCCGCAAACGGCGCCTGCCACAACCCAGTTCAAAATATCAGGAAATAGTAGCATCTCATTCTGCCCAAATGCAGAAATTGCGCGCCGGCAAGTTCAGCAGGCTCTTAAATATAATTGAAAGACACACAAGCCATCACAAAAAAAGCAACGGCAAAGTTACCGCTTCTCGGTCACTTCAACACAGAGCCCGTACACTTCCACGGACAGACGTCGCTTATGTACAGTGTCCGCATGATAGAGAGACAGGGGACAAGAGAAAGATGGGGCATTGTCCTCCACAGTGGCGATACGAGCGCGACTGCATTCACCTGTGGCAAGATACTCCTTCCAGCCTGAGCCCGTGATGTATCCCCGCACAATGACCTCGATAGGCAGCATTTGCAGGCGACGCACCAGCATACATCGCCCGTCAATCTCAGACCGGTATTTCCTGGGGAGGGGGGGGGGGTGGTGAATACAAAGCGATACACCGCCGCAAAAGTGCGGTCACACAACATGAATACCAGCGGATGTGGAATCGACACGCGACGACGCGTGTGCTCGCATAATGAGGATAAGCGATCGACGATCAGCCTGTTCTCGCAATTACCTTACAGACTCGGGCATTTCATCGACATTGCACGTAATCACATGGTTAGGGCACGCGTCGGCGAGAAAGTCAAACCAAAACGCACTAATTTGAGTAAGGATGCGGCCCTTCAGTGGGATGCCGTTTGTCATCACCTGTGGGAACGATGCATGCATGCATTAATTTAAGACTGCGCAAGTGTCGCCCAGTGAAAATAGCGAAGAATGCAAGCACATATCTAGAGGCACTCACCACATCAAATGCAGAGAGACGATCGGATGCAACAAACAAGAGCTCGTCGGGAGACACCTCATACACGTCCCGCACTTTGCCGCGCGACAGCAGCGTCAGGTCCGGCAAAGATGTGTTGAGCACAGCCATTTCTCTATGAAGAACCCCTCACACACTTCAGTGCGCCAATCAAGTGAGTGTATGACTGCGGCTGCAATTGCGTCTGTGCTTTTTGTTCCTTCTTTCTGCGATGGTCTCAATTTGACGGCATCCTTGAACTCGGCTATCGTCCAACTTGCCAGTTGCCAGCGTCACGCGTTTTTGGGCACGTGCTGAAACGAATGGCTGGGAGTGCGCATCCGGGGTGGCTGTCTTGCCAAAATTTGTGACTTTGACCTGTGTCAGTGAGTGTGTGTGTTGTGTACTCAACGGGCAGTTTATTTAGTGTGACAAAGGACCACCAAAACGCCCAATGATCAAACAAGAGATACATGTTGAAAATAGGACTGCTGTAACCTTATACTCAAGCTGTTATAGGCGCAAATGCTCACGTAGATACCTTTTGTCGTCTGCGAATCACTGACGTCACTCTGAGCTGCCGGCGTGTGCTGCGCCTACAAACAAGCACACTCACTTGCCAACATGAATCACTCCCCACTAACACCGAGGCGGAAACCTCGGGACGAGAGACTATTTGACCATTATGGTGTGTTGACCGTGTGGAAATGTGTCTGAATGTGGCCGGCGCTGGCAAATGTGGCCATGGGAGATTTAAGCAATAGGCGCTGGAGAGCTGCCCCCACGCACTATAAGGCAACATTGTGTGCGTATGCAGTTCGTGCTCACACGTGTCGCGCCGCGCACTCACGTGGGGGTGGGCTATTGGTTGCTGCATTTGCATGCTTCCAGGTAATTTTGGCTCTGGTACGTCGTCAGATGAAGAGGAGACCGAGCTGCCAAAGCCGGCTCTGGATGCGGAGCGATTGCGCGCCCTGAGCTTCACCCTCGAAAGCATGAAGGAGAACTCGCAACGGTGTGTATATGTGTGTTTGTCTGAGGGGGGGGGGGGGGGGGGTTGTCTGAGATTGAACATTTGTGTGTGCATGTGTTTGAATGTATATGTGTATGCGGGTGCGGTGCGGGTGTGGCTATGTTCTTGTGTGGATGCATGCCACTCCTGAGCACGGTGTCCAATTGCGTCCCCCTTCGCCCTCTTGTAGCTTCAAGTGATCTACCCTTCTGCTTTTATACTTTGCGGGTATTGTAATTCACATCTAATGGCCTTGCCAATCGTGTCGCAGGCAAACGGGTCCCCACTGGGTGCAGACATCGGAAGGATCGACTGTCAAGCTAGTCGGTCTCTCTCTTCTTGCTGCCGTTGTGTGCGCCGTTATGATTAAGGTCTTCATGGATCCAGACTTTCTTGACTTCGACGACAGCTGAAAGAATAAGAAGGCACAAAGTGCGCGTATTTTCTCATTGTGTGGATCCGACGACATCGGCGTGTCCCCTGCCTATTGTATATAAACTTTTGGAGCAAGGGTACCATACATAACCGCCTAATTGCACGCTGAACACCGAATGCATTTGCGTTTCCCGACGACATAGCTGGTGGCTGCCTGGTTTAGTCAGAGCACCAAAGCAGGAGCTTGTTCTGCATTGCCTCGCGCGCCATGTCGTAGTCTCCCTGATCGGCCAAGCAAACAAGGTCGCCCTCCTCGTCCTTGTACTTGAGCGTGATCTTCGAGACAGAAAACTTTTTCACAACCGCAGAGTAGAGCTCGTCAAAAGAGGCGTCGGCGGGCACCTGCACTACGCGTGTGTCCTTGTAATGGCACTTGATTTTCATCTGTATGGGTTGGTGGTATTGTGCACGTCATTTCAGTTGGAATTCATAGTGGTCGACGCAAGTCGAATGAGCTTGCCCTGATCAGTGCCAGCACACAGCGGCGGCGTGCACTTGTCACTCACAGTCACTCACCATTCCATCGCCAGCACTAGACACTCCCGACAGCCCCGAGTAGCCCGATACCGCCGACGCCGTGGAAGCTGGGCGATAATCTTGCGCAGGCTGCGACACACCCCCGCCAAACTTGCTGAGCAGGGCGGCCGTTGGTGCCGCCACTTTTGGTGCGGACGGTGGCGGTGCAGCATTCTGAGAATATGAAGGCGTGTGACTTTGTGTTGCTGTTGTTGTCGCTGTTGCCGCGCCTGTAGCGGGCTTCCTTGCCCACAGCGGTTGTGCGGCAGGGACGGGCGGGGGCGCCGATGAGTGTGCATCCGGGGCAGACACTCGCGGGGGAGGTGGTCGGTGGGGTCCGGAAACTGCCGATGCCGAGCCGCCTGGTGGGGCATTCTGCGGATATGTCGTGCGTTTTGGCGTGGAGTAGTAGGGTGACGCGCCCTGCGATGCCGGCGGCTCCTGCACTGGCGGATGCGAGTGATGTGTGTCGGATGCAGGGGGCTGCGGAGCACGTGGGCAGAGCACATGTCGAGAGAGAGGCATTGTGGGATGTAAGTAAGAGACAGGCTCACAGCTATCTACAAAATGAGGGTGTCTGGCCACGCGAGGCAGTCAAACGCGTGAGTGCTTCGGATTGATGTGCTTCGGCATCGAGAACAATCGATAGTGGGTTGTGTTGCAAGAAAAAGTTCATGGGGTGCTGTCCATCGATACCACAAACAATCGGAATAGGTAAAAGAAAGACAGAGAGACAGGGACAGAGGTGCACATATGACAGAGGGAGGTATAGATACAAAATTTTGAAGTCAGTCATGCGCGCAAAGCGAAATTGACGTTCAGTACTCAATAACAAGGTAGCAGGGCCGTGGACTCTGCGACCCCCTGAAAGCGAACGACCCCGAATGGCACATCCGATGCCCACAACACTGCACGACAGCACACTCACCCGCGACGGGAGGGCTGACTTTGGCGCAAACGGGCGCGCAGGGAGTGAAGACGATGGGGGCGCCATTGTCGTCGGTCGCGGCGGCGCGAGAAAGGGCGAGGACCGCCGCTGCTTCTCCTCCTCCTCTCGGTGATATTGCTCCTGCTGCTGCTGCACCTTGGCATCAAACGAGTCTGTCGACATGGACCGGCGGCGCCCGATCTGCGGCGATCCCGGCGGACCGGGCGCGCTGCGACTCAAGTCGTCCTGGCTGGCGTGCTTCGTACCCATCGCCATGGGCACGCTCTGAGTCTGAGCGCCACCGTACAGCTTCCGACCAGAGAACCCAGTAAACTTGTCCTGCGAATCGAGGGCTGCAACCACCTTGCCCTTCCCCTTGATGAACTCGACATCCTTTGAATTGGTCACCTTGTCCTGAGGCGGACGGAACAGAAATCCCGAGCTCACGGTAAATGGCTTGGACGACCCAGCGGATCCAGACCTCTGCGCATCGACAAGGGCGGCGTCAATGGCAGAGTGGCGTGTTTCCTTCTTCAGCTGCGTCGCAATCTGCAGGTCCTCAATGGCCGTTGCCTTCATGCCGAGCGACAGCTGTGCCAGCGCTCTGTTAAAAAGCACCTCGCAGGCGTACAATTTGAAATCTAGACCGAGTTGCCTGTAGTCGATCATTTCGTTCCCTCGCAAATGATTGAGCGTCTCATCGTAGTCAGCGAGGCAGTCTTCATGGCGCCCCGACAAGTGAAGCACGAGAGCACGCTCAAAGTAGCCGACAGCCAGATGTTCATCCCGCTTAATGGCATCCGAGAAGGACTGCGAGCAAATCGGAACCCGTCGTGAGCGTTTCGCGATCACAAAAACAAAAATGCGTCAACACGCATGCACAAGGCAATCAAACTAGATGGGCTCGGCAGTGCGCTCAGAGTCTTCCCATATGTAATTGCTCACCTTGATGGCGTCGGTTGGCTTTTTCAGGCGCGCGTTGCACACACCCATGCCAAAAAAGAGTTTTGCAGAGTCGGCAACCTCTGTGAGAAGAGAGAGCGCCTTCTGGAAGTCACCGCCATCAAACGCAACGCACGCGTCGTTCCATTTCACAATCGTCTCTTTGAGCAACATTGTGACAATATCCTCCAACACGCAACAATCGACAGACACACACTATCACTCAAACACCATAAAACACAACGACTCGCTGACCGGGATAGAACACAGGACAACGAAAGTACAAATACAATAATTCAAAAAATAATTAAAACACAAAAATAAACTGGCTTTTTGATTGTAACAGCCCTTGTTGTTGACAGCAGTCGCCTATGCGTGTGAGTGATATACTTTGGCGATAGCTAAGACGCCGGTGCGGTTCTAGATGTGTTTGGAAAAACAACAAAATGAACAAATCATTCTGTAATAAAAGGCAAGCAGCAAAGAGAGTGGATGGTAGTCAGCGAAATGTGTGTGGGCGTGTACATTGTATCCGCAACTGCAAGGATGTCTCTCGGGTAATGCGTGCGTGTGTATGTGTCACTGTATCTGTCTCGCACACGTTTGCCGAGTGTCAACAGGGACTGGCACCACAAGAGTCTTTACTTACCACGCCAGCCGTCCGATTTAAATTGCAACTTGTTAATTTATGCCCGATTTTATCACATTCCTCCCAAATAGCGGTCACCATTAAGGTCGACAGAGAATCGGCGAGCTCTCGGGCAAATCTTGCAATGCGCGCCAAATGAAAAATGGACTGTCAGCAACAAATTCTATAGATTTTAATCCGTATCGTCCACGAGTTTATGGTGCCGTGGTTGTATCAACTATCATGGACAATGAACTGGCGTGCGAGGCGCAGATGCCGCTCCGGCGCTTTCTATTCAAGTTCAGCCGCGATGAGCTCCTTGACATGTCTGCGGAGTTGTGGCAGTGCAGAGACAGCCTTGACGGAAACAAGGGCAAGAAGGCGCTGATCGAGGACTTACTGGCACTGCGTTTTGTGGGTTTTTGCTACAACGGCTCTTCGTTTCATGTGCTCATTCACCGGCGCGCATCTCTTGGATCAACTCGGATGAACGCTGTACTTATTGTATGTGTTGGTACTTGATATTGCAGAGAAAGGGGATGACGCACAAGGAAATCGCGGAAATCGAACATTTGAGTAAGTGCTTTGGTACACCTCATGTGCAGATGAATACGAGGGAAGTGTCTGGGCGCTAATCACTCTCCATCGACCACAATTTTTTACAGTGTTGGAGAAGAGCGACTGCTCCAGTCGAAGATGGAATGCGCTCGTGCTATCGCGGCGTGACGGTGTGATCGCGCCATGTGAAGCCAGCACGCTTGTTTCCGAATTCAAACGTAGACTACGAGCCTACTATAGGGCGGTGTGTGCATTCATTTTGCGTTGGTGTCTGACCAACTGTGGCAGTGTCCCAGTGACCTTGATGGTGGACGGTGTTGGAAGGTCTTGTGAGTTTGGTGTTGATCGGTCTTACAGGTGGTAAGAGATGAAACCCCATTTTCTCTTGTTTTCGAGCGAATGTGTGCTGTAGGTGTATGTGAGGTTGAGGTCCCGCTCTCGTGAATTCAGAGTCCAATCCTTATTCCCTTTCCTCTCCCTTTGTATCGGATGCTGTTGCGGTCAGTACACATCTTGGTGGCGACGGGAAGACTCTGTTCTTGTACGTGTGTGCATGCTCGAGGGCTCAAGTCGGCTTACTTTACCATCGCCGGCAAATGTCGTCTACATCATCCACTACCCGCGATCTTCTCTGCTCCTGGCAACGCCAATACGCTCTGAGCACAGAAAATTCTTCTTACAGGTCAGAATCGCGTGTATTTTGTTGTTGTGCTCGAGTAACGCGTGGCCGCTTTACTCATTGGTATGTGCTATTCCGTCACGACTTGTCCATCTGCGCTTATGTGTGTCTCTGTGCAATCGGCAACAGTCTCTGGTCGGTGCGTTTGGTGCAGACGAGATCAGGGAGCTTGGTCTCGAGGGTAAGGACCCGGCATCCCTCGCCAACCTTGTTCTCCACCAGCAGAGCCAGGGTGCTTTTGCTGCCCTGCGTCGTGGAGATGTTGACGCTGGACCGCTCGATCGGCGATCGCGGAAAAGGAAGTCACGTGATGAGGACGGTGGGTGGACTGCGACCATTGTCTCAGCCAGTCCCTCTGCAGGACTCTTTCTCTCTTTTTGCCATGTTTTGAGCCCATGGGCATGACGCACGAAGCACTGATGTTAATCTTACGTCGTTGTCGCTCTTTATTTTCGCGTTGCGACTGATCGTAGCAGATGAAGTCGCGTCTAATCACACAACAAAGCACGGCAGAATTCTTGCCGAGGACGCGACAATATTTCGGGACACGCAAAAAACGACGACTAATACATTTGGGGACTGTCCGTTGCCTGTATTGGAGCGAATAGAATTCAAGGTGATTGCTGCTATTGCTGCGCTTGATGCGGTTTCTGCGTGCTGCTGTAGCATCCTCGCTTGCCGCTTGGGATCCAGTGTTTATATACATGTGTGTTTGTGCGTGTGTTTATGCGTGTGTTTGTCCAGCCACACCACTGACAACTCGCGCCATGTCGGCCGATGCAGGTGGATGTGCCCTTCAAGATGAACGAAGCGCAGGCGCTGTCATTTCCAATGCGCGTCCACTTTGTTGGGCCGAACGTCTTGGAGGGCATTCGCTGTTTGCCACTCGCGGGCCTTTCATCTGCAAAACTGCCATCACACCTTGCCGATCTGCCCCATGCGGGACGGTCCTCGTTTGTCATTCGAGAAAGCGCAGAGTTGGCCGCGCCTGATCAGTAAAGTATGCTGAGTGACGCCAACGAAGATGGGTGCCGTGCTGAACTCTGATTGAGTTTAACTGAAGGGACGTTGTTTTGTTGTTAGGCAAAAGAAAGATCTATTGCCCTGCACCCAACCGCATGAAATGACGTCATACTTGCGTCATCACAGCCGATCAATGTGGGATGATGATAATTGACAACTACTAAAGTCTTAGTCCGGTGCCTGACAGCCGGATCCACAGATCCACAGCATGAGACCCCATCTTACCGTCAGTCGCTCAAATAGAACTTTGTGGACGACGCATACCCTTCCCAGGAATCGTCGTGAGGTGGAGAGAGGATTACTCCTCCTTCTCTACTCAGCTTCGTGGCATACTGTCGGAAGTGTGTGCCCACGCACCGTCATCCACGCACCTGCAACATTTGTTTGCAGTATTAGTTGGAATTGATTTACAATTGCGTATAAGTCGAAAATGGCATATGCAATGTCGTCCGTGGACGCCGACGCGCGGTTGCTGAATGCGTTCGCGGGTAATCACAAGGAGGTCATGTATGCCATTGTCAGTGTGTCAAAGAGACACGGCGGATTCGCTCCATTTGAGCACGTGCGGAACATTCGCCTCGTGCGAGACGCCATCGACAACGGACTCATCGGCGCGGACTTGGAGGAGCTTATTCACGCAAACAAGGCCACATGGTTTCAGTACAGCAACGGCTTTTTTGTCCACAAGTCGCGCGCCGCCCACCTTTCGTCCATCGCGGCCGACAACACCGACTCAGACCGCCTTCCCCTATCAAGTTCGGCTGCACACACGCATGCACACGCCCACGCGGCGGCTCCTCC
The DNA here is from genome assembly GCA_943704495.1 of Pigoraptor chileana. Taxonomy (NCBI): domain Eukaryota; class Filasterea; order Ministeriida; family Capsasporidae; genus Pigoraptor; species Pigoraptor chileana. The sequence continues at coordinate 22,740 of CALSCR010002763.1, read as the reverse complement.
TCCCGCTCCGTCCGCCGGAAGCTCGGTTGCCGGCGGAAGTGACATAACAATCAAGCGATCGCAGAGCGGACTAAGTACATTTGTCGAGGTGTTTGTGCCTGAATCGCGCCTCTCTGCGAACGGAAGGCTGCGGATGGAAGATGCATGCCGCATCATTTTCGATATTGTGGCGACGGCCCCCAAGAAGCGCGTGCTTTTGGCAAACCTGGGGAATACTCAGATGCGGTTTGGCGTGGGCTCAAAGCACATGGCCCTGGGCAAGGTGCTTCCGGAGGCGGCGCCGCGGCTGTCCGACCTCCTCACGCATCTCGCTGACAAAGTACAGCACGATCCGACGAGCCGTCACCACATCATTCTTAAGGATCCATCCGGAACAACCGCGCAACCCGCGCAACCCGAACACGCGCCATCCCCGGCCGCCCTCCACGCCATGGAGATATTCAACGCTGTGCAGGCATCCGCCTCTCCGTCCGCAGTGTTTCAGTCTGCACTGCCTCCCCCGCCCGCCACGCACGTGCCCTCGTCGCTGGCCGCACCCTCTCATCTCCCGCCGTCCACCGCCAAGAAAGGGCCTCCGGTGCCCAAAGTGCGCACGTTTCCCGCACAAGGGGCCGCGTCGCCGGTCCTTGCTGCCGCGACACTGCTTCCGCCGTCGCATTCTGGCGCATCGCCTGCCCCGCTCGCGCCCTCACTGCACGCGCCCGCGGTCGGGAGTGCCACAAGTACAGGTGCGTCTGCAACATCATCTGGCACCCTCGCCGCATCCATACTCACGCACGCGCTTGCGCCCACACATTTGCAGCGCCCGTCGTCTCCAGCGCCTGCGCCAGTCGCTGCTGTTGCCGCCCACCCCACCGACGACATTTTTTGGCCAATTGCAACGGCTGGGTCTCACGCCGTGCATGATTCGGCCCGGCTACTCTCGCGAGGGGATGTCGACGCCCAGGAGGCAACGTCTTACGGTCTGCTGGGGTCTATCGCATCGACTGGCAGCGACAGTGCGCCGGCGGCGACGGAGCGTGATAGAGCCGTGTATCTGAACACGGCGTCCCCTTACTGCCTCGTGGCTGTGGGGGCGGATGCGCGCGACACGGCGGGGACGCTGTCGGTTGTGCTGGAGAACCACCTCTTGGACTGCCATCCGCACATCCGCGCCGATACGCAGCCCACGGCGGTTGTGTTCCACTACAACGACAATCCGGCCGCCCTTTGCGCTTTCCACGAGCTTGGTGAGAGGCGAGCCTCGGCCCCAGCCATTGTCCCCGTGGTGGACCAGACTGTTGTACTCGTGTCGCCATCGTACTACATCAACCGCAAGCAGCACTATGCGCAGCGCAAGAACTGCACCGTGCTCCCTCTCCTCTTCAACTGGGCGGACCTGGCGCCCGCGCAGGTGAAGACATTGCTCCGCTTTGGCGAGTCTAGCGAGTGCCAGGTGTACGAGGCGACCATCGTCGACATGCTTCGGCGCACGCAAAAGGGCGGGGCCGCAGTCTCATTCGAAGACTTCAAGCGCTCTCTCGGTCAGCCCGTTGTCAATGCGCAGATCGTCACGCTTATGCAGCGACTCAGGCTCCTCGAGTGCTTTCTCAGCAACTTTGCTGAAAATCAGGCGATTCGCGGCCCTGATTTCCGCGCGATTCTCCACTCTGACACAACGCCGTCTGTGCGTCGCTCAATTGTGGTTGATCTCACCGATCCCATGCTCGGCGTGCAAGATGTGCGCGCCGTGTTCAGCGTAGTGCTGTCAATGCTGGCGGCGCTTCCGTCGCCCGCCGGCGGGAAACTGGCCGTGTTTGATGGTGCGCACCGCTACCTGGATGCAGCGGGCGATGTGCTCGGACGCCGGATTGTCTCGCTTGTCCGGGACCAGCGACAGCAAGGGGTTAGTGTCGTCATGGGGTCGGAGTCGGCGGCGCACGTGCCCGCGGAGGTCCTCTCTCTCGCATCCGTTGTGGTGCTGCATCGCTTTCACGCACGCGACTGCTTTGTGCGTCTTCAAGGGAAGCTCCCATTGGCCGATGCGGACTATGATGCAATTATGTCCCTCGTCGAGGGCCGCGCAATTGTCTTTGCACTGCAGTGGACCGATAGCCTACTCGATTGGCGGATAGGAGTGGTCGGTCGTTTCATGAGGCACGTGGCACTGCGGGCTCGTCTGACTGGCGGTGGCAGTGTGCTCCATGACGTCAGCGATAACACTACATCACCTGCGGTGGTCGCCACACCCGCCACCCCGGCTGCGATCTCGCTGGCGAGTATCGTTGCTGGAACTGCCTCAAAGGCGTGAAGTGTGTTTATACGTCGATGGATGTGTTGTTACAACGGGTATAAATTCTATTAAGTCTTTAATTTGCGAGTGTCTGAGGCCAAATCAATCACTGACCTGCCCCACTGTCTGAAGTACCATGGAATGCGTGCGATTGTATTTAAACCGCGAAAATCAATGCTCTAGCACTACTCGAAGAACAACAACGCCAACAGACGACAGCACTGTAATTTAATTTCCAAATTTGATGTCCACTGAAAACATTTCTTCAATTTACTAACGTCAGTGCAGCACGATTAAGGTTAGAGTCAACGTATATGGACGCGGGGTACTCCTCACAGAATCATTCTGTACAGTCATCATGTTGCCTGATGGTATAATCGTCTATTATACCAGAGCAGCAGACTAGGTCAGTCAGACCTGAACGGAGTATTTGCTGAAAAGCAAGTGTCGAAGAACGTTTCCACGCTAAGTTTTTAAAACCAACTACTGCAGTAATATACGCAAGTCGGACATCCGTAGGGTTAGGGTACCAGTGAGTACCGTTGACCACTCGTCCAGCCATATTCACTGGGCAGCGAGCTGTATGTAATCATGTTCAGCTTGGCAATGAATTGTGTCGTTGTAACGATTACACGACTACTATATACAACAGTATGTCACAGATACTGTAAGTTCAGTGACGAATATTTCACTGACACCCCTTGACCGGCGAGGGGACAGTCGCTGCAAGTGCGACCATGGCGACAGTAACCCATCTATGACTGCCTCGCTCCGCGAGTTCGGGAAGTACCGGACTTTTTCAGGCGGCCTGTGCCATCCACAGGCACCTCACCGTCCACAGCGCCTGCAGGCACCCCTCCATCCACGTCTTGACTTGCGGCCAGAGGCTGTGGTGACGCGCCTGCAGGGGCTTGCTTGGCCGACTTCCTCCCAGTTGATCGAACACCCACGTTCCCAGATGCCGTGGATAATGCGGACGCGTCGTTTGCTTCTGACGAAGAGTTATCGACGCTGTCGACCACATTCATATCCTTCCCTGTGTCGAATGTTTGCAGCACGCGTCTCCGGAGGTCATCGAACTGCGCTGACACCGCATCCGCAAAGGAAGCCACATCAAATTCAAGCTGACGGATCTGCTCCTCCACTCGGGCGGTATTTGACGCTGTCGATTTGGTTTGGGCAGGAACATGAAATAATAAAAAGACGAACAACCGCAAGTACACAAAAGTGTCAGCAGCTGCAGCAAAGGTCGAGAAACATCTCACCAAAATACGCGGCACAATATCGAGGATAGCAAGTGTTGCGTTGTCTTACCGCGGTGTCGCATAGCAGACTGCGGCCTAATCGGGGGCGGTTTTGCGCCACCCGCCAGCGAGCTCGTTGTGCGCATCGATGCCGAAGAATGGGACCGTGACAAAGCAGAAGCAGGACGGCTGCACTCGCAAGTGTGTTGGCAACGCAAATTAGCACTATCACCCTCCAAATTGCGATATCTCGCAGCCCTTCACAGTCCAAGCAAACAACAATAACAGTGTTACAGTACGCTGGTCGCGCTAGGTGCAGAGAGGCTATGAACCGGCCACACTGGGACCGACAACCATTGACGTCATTCAGACCAGACGATCCAGTCATACACAGTAGACCCACCTTTCCCCACTTCCATCGACGTAATCATCACCGTCAGCGTCGAGTTCCTGCCGTGTGACGGGACGATTTTCCGACATTGAAGATGAAGCGCCGTTGCGACTTGACCGCCCATCGGAATTATCGATTGCAAATGGAGACCGTCGCACGCTCCGATTGTTTATGATGAGCACGTGAGGCAGCCGAGACACAACTTCGCCACGGAAACTGGAATTGCACATTGATTCATTCAAGCAACATGACTTGAGAAGCAAGCAAAACCACGAGTCACTGCTCTCCCTTCAGCAAAGAGCCCACCCCCCACCATACACATACACATACACATGCACATACAACGCTCCTCACCGTGCATCGTCATTTACAGGATTGGCATCCACGCTCAGGTCCGCGAGTGTGTCAAGAACTGAAAGCCTGGCGATATCATCGGCGCTGTCGAGCTGGTTTCGCGATGCATCGAGCAGCTCGAGGCGTGGATAGAGCTTTGCGGCGGCGCCAATACGGCGCAGGCTGTTACCGGGCACGTGCAGCTCACAGAGAACATCCAATTTCGGCAATGCATCGATGCTTTGCAGGCCAACGCTCTCCAGGCGGAGAATCTGAAGGAGAGGCGCAAGGACCATGGGAGGGTGTGTGGTCAACACGCTTGTGGGTTGGTGGAAGCCAATTTGCTATTCATAATGCAGACCAATCACTAGCAGGCCCTCACATCTATACCCCTCATGATCTCCACATCACCGATTTGCTGCAAACGTCAGTACTCAAAACGCAGTATTTGGTACAAAAATATCGCATTGCACAGAGCGAGATACATATAAAGTTTCAAGTGGTGTCTTAGGCGCCATGCCTACTCTCCGTACAACAGATGAGCCATGACCACATACCGTAAGTTTCCTGAGCTGCTTTAGGGCGGCAATGTTCTGGAGGGGATTGAATGACAGGTCCAGCTCAAGCAAGCGCGTGCATGCGAGAAGATTCTCAAGCGACGAGACCGAGTTGTGGGTAATGCGCAGCTCCTCAAGATTCAAGAGCTGATTGAAGCCCTGCATGAAGCGGGTGTGCGTGTGCGTGTGTGTGTGTGTGTGACGCTTCAGTGCATGATCACGCTCAGTTGTGACGGGCAGTAAGCACTGTGAGCACATCACACAGCTCTGCAGCCATGCGGGATTCAAATTCATGAGAGTGGAGAGTGCCAAGTAAAACTTGCTGATGGGGAGGTCGCCACATGCCCACGACCCATAGGATACATTAAAATGAATAAGGCGAGGGACTCATGACTCGGCGGCACAAACAACGCACCTCTAGCTTGGTGATGCAGTTTCTGCTGAGGTCCAAATGTGTAACGGACGGGGGGAGATATGCGGTCGTCGCCAGTTTGTTGCAGTCTGCCCGCAGGGTCTTCAGCTTCTTCAGCTGAGGAAGCCCCGCGAGTGACTCGAGTGCGTTGTGGTGAACCAGCATAACCTCGAGCTCCTTGCACCTTCGTGTTGGACGGCGCGACGCATGTGGATGAAGAGGAAATGCATGCATGCACGCGCACGTCAATCCTGGATACTTTCGAACCAAAACACACATGTTCATGCATACGCAACGAAGCCCACAAGAGCAAGGCGAGATCATCGTACTGCGAACATACCTGTCGAGTCCACCGAGAGCAGTGAGTTTGTTTGAGTATAGTTTGAGTTCCTTCAACTCCGTGGCAGTTTCGAGACCCTCGATTCGTTCGATATAGTTGCAAGATAAATCCAGCGAACGCAAGCGCACAAACTGCATGGTGAAGCAGCGGCAAAAATTAGTAGAACTGGCATTTTGTGGCAGCAATGAAATACCGACGTGCTCGCGCCAATTTGTGCACGAAGGCATGCACTATCCCGTGCTTGTCTCGAATGACCTGTTGTTACCTTCTCTAAATTGGCTATGCGCTCGAGCTTGCCGCCATGAACAACAACCTCGTAGATCTTTGATGGATCGCCCTCTTTGCTCTCGTTCAACTGCGCGAGTGAGTAGATGAGTTGCAATTGAGGACAAGCGGAACATACACAACCACATGAAAATTGATTACAGCGAGGACGACGAGGATGAACTGGCAGTGGCAGATAGTGCAACGAACAAATACACTTACGATCGCATCTGGATTGATTGTTGTCCCCATCCCTCTGTTTGACCGCCCAATTTCATTATCGGCATCTTCAATGGTCGCTTCTTCAATGTTGTCTGCAGACCCCACGAGCTTGCTCAACGACGAACGCCGCACTACTGGCTTCTGCCCGGCCGGTGGTACCGCTGCAACAACAACCGAATCGCGTGACGATTGCAGTTGTGCCCTTGTAGGCACCGACTGCCTATCCCGCTGTGTGGGCGGATACTTCCCGCGCGAGGATGAAGACGCCGAGGCCGAGGACGCGGCGAGTGCCACCTGCGCATGCGACGGCTGCGTTGCCGCCACCGGCTGCGGGGGGCGCCTGCCCCTACCAAGCGAGGCCATGTTTGGCTCACAGGGAGTCGGAGCCAGCGTGCAACGAGAGTAGGCGCGAACTTCGTCTTGCCTCAGCGTATAGTTGATGGGTGGCTGGTGGATCATAATAAGTTCTTAGCACAGACACACACACACACACACACACATACACACAACACAAACGGAGTAGTGTGGTGCAAGCAAGGGTACTGAGCGAGGTACCTTGCCGGGTCGGCAAGTCTGTCAATCGGCGTTGTGGAATTTTTTCGAATTTGGTCACGAGACATCACGTGCGTGTGATGCCCAGGCCGTCAGCCGGTCGGCCGCCTATTCAGACCGTGACAGTAGTGCCGTTGTGTGTGCGTGTGTGTGTGTGTGTGTGTGTGTGGTTTTGTGGTGAGCAGCTTTGCCATTCAGAGCCGTTGTAAGTGTTGTAAGTGCCGTTAATGCATACGAATGCAATTTTCATTCTATCCAACGGAAAGATGTAGGAGATTAGTATGGTTTACGACACCTATGTTTCCATCCCTTGACTGAGAGGCTCAATACCCGCCATGCCTGCCATTGCCTACTTATCCGCCCCCCTAACTTAGCCCGCGGTCAATAACCAGCGTGATAGATTCACTCGCTCATCCTCTGTAGTCAGTCGCCGTCCGCGAGGATCACGTGCCAATGTCAGGCACCGACGTTTCTAGTCAAATCGCTGCCGATGTCCCCCCAACACGTCGCAAATATGCCATCCCCGATGCTCCACTTGTCCGCATCAGTCCTGCCGAGTACATGGTGCGTGTCGTCATGTGGTTGTCGTTTTGTTTCCGTGCTGATCATTAGCGCCAATCACCCTCCGCATCGATTTCAATGATAGTCACCATCCCACGTGTGCTGAGCAACATGACCGCTGCCCCTTGCTCTCGTGCCCACAGTCAGCCGCGCAGCGGAGTTGTGTCCTTCCTATGGCAGCTCTCACCCCATCTCTCATCGGCACATATGTACGCGACGGTCTGATCATTACTTGTCCCGACGTGCGAGGACGACAAATTCCTTTCCGTGTGCGCGTTATTGGCACATCGCCAATAGCTCCTGCACAGATTGTAAGCGACAGCGTCGATGTAGCCAGCCCATCATCTCCCTGGCTTAGAATTAGTCGAGATACGCGCCTGCTGTACGCAGAAAGTGAGGTGAGTGATCACGGAAGGAGAAGTATCGCTTTCAGTGGCTAGCTAAACACTGGAGTTTATTATAAGGATAAAGACCCACCGACTCACTGAGTGTGCTTGCCTGACGTGCACAATGCACACACACACACATACACACACACACGCGCGCGGTTTTCCAACTACTTGCAACTGCTCCCCTCTAGAACGAGAAGGACAACTCTGTGCATGTTGATGCAGCCACTGCCGCACAGGGGTACTCGGATGACTATGCGCTGCTGGCCGTGCTGTTTCGATCTGTCTTCTCTGCAACTGCTCGCACTCCGTCGGTCAGCACGCGCATGCACACGGCCCTCCTCACTGGCCCGAGTGGAACCGGCAAGACCACAATTGTCCATCGACTGGCGTCGGCGTGCGGCGCATCTGTCCTGGCTCCCACGCCCGCCGCAATTGCTGCGTCCTACCCGGGCGAGCCCGAGCGGGGCGTGTGCGAGTGGGTTGCACGCGCGCGCATTGCCGCACCATGCGTCCTGCTCCTGGACGACGCCGACACGATGTTCCCGTATGTCGATGGGGACCAGGGTGGGGAGTCCATGGCAGAGCGGCGGCTGGCCCTTGCTTTGGGTGCCGCGCTCGAGGCGCCCCAACCGCCCATTCCGTTGTCGTCGTCCTGTGCTGCCGTGCTTGTTGTCGTTGTTGCCGTGGACAGTTCGCGTGTGGATCCGATCGTATCCGGGCGTGCGGACGTGCATATTGCGGTTTCCGCTCCGTCGCCCGCGTTGAGAATGCACATACTGTCAGAGTGTCTGGGTGGGTCTCTTCCTGAATGGGCCGGAGAAGTGCTTGAGCGCTGCCAGGGCATGAGCGGGGCGCAGTTGGCCGCTCTTGTTCGAGACGCCCACGCCTACCACCTCCTGTCGCTGGCGGACAGTGGCTATGACGGCGTACCCGACGAAAGCATTGGTAATTGCATTGCATCCAGGGAGGATTTCCACGCGTGTCTAGACAGACTGCGACGTCCCGCCGGACTTACTGAGAACCAGACGGTTACTGGTTGGGGTGACGTTGCAGGGCTGACGGATGTGAAGGCTGCGCTAGAGCAAGCGGTCACGTGGACGCACCGACATGCGGCCGCGCTCTCCCGGATGGGCATATCCCCGCCAAAAGGCGTGCTGCTGTACGGACCACCCGGGACGGGAAAGACACTTCTTGCGCGCGTCGTTGCATGCGAGAGCGGTGCATCTTTCTTCGCCCTTGCGATTCCCGACCTTCTCCGGTCGGAGGTGGGTGAATCGGAACGAATACTCCGCGAAACGTTTGCCGCCGCCCGACACTCGCGGCCATCGGTTGTGTTCATGGACGAGGTGCAGGCGCTATTCGGCAGCCGGGGAGGGCCGGGGGGTGGCGGTGTCAACCGCACCCTCGTCACACAGCTCATCGTCGAGATGGACGCCCTCGATGTCTGTCCCGGCGTCGTTGTACTTGGCGCCACCAACGCGCCGCACGCCATAGACAGTGCGCTGCTGAGTGCAGGCCGCTTTGAGCGGGCACTCTTTGTTCCCCCGCCCGATGCGTCCGCCCGCAGACACATTCTCTCCTCTCTCCGCAACGCTGCGCTGCGCGGTGGCGCCACCGCAATGCCCGTGTGGGCCGACAGCGTTGACGTGGAGGAGCTTGTTGCGCTGACGGACGGATTCACGGGCGCAGATTTGCGCAGCCTCGCTCGGCAGGCAGCCGTCGAGTCGTTCAAGCGGCGAATCGCGCTTGCAGAGACACGACAGACGGACGTCACTGGAGACCTTTTGCAGATGGCACTGTCCGCGCTTGGCAGTCGGCCGCCCGGCGCCGCCATTGACCATCAGGACTTTACCCGAGCACTCGGAAGCGTTATGCCGTCGGTCGGGGAGGATGAAGTGCGGCGAATGCGGTCGTGGAGGCCGTATGCACAAGGCGGAGACCGATGACAGCGATGTTGGCATAAATATGCTGCAGATGCTGTGTTTTGCTATGCGTTAATGAAGAATGCAGCCCAGCCTACAAACACGCCAACCCATAGTTACACCACTATAGCCGCTCTATTTCGTTGTCATCCGGTGACTAATGTGCTTTCGCACTTCAGGGTCAGTGAGTGAGCACCATGCGCGCGTCCGCAACTTGTTCACAGACAGTTCGAATTGTGTGATTTCCAATGTATGGAGATGGCGGTGTACATTTTGAATTGAAAAGGCTACGCAAGCAGACAGAAATTGAAAGCACACAAAACAGCACACGACCCAAAGGCCGCATCACGCCGACATGCACGTGGAGATATACCAGTGCCGCTCGGCAACCTGCCGCTCGTCACGGAGTGCGACAATTTTCTCGACATCTTCTGCGTCTGCAGAGAGGAGCAAGACGTCTTCGTCGGGTCCCCAGGGTAGAATGCCTGCCGAAAGGGGTGATTTGTGCGTTGTGCATTGTGAGAATAGATTAGAGATTAGTGTGGTGCGGTGCCCCTGCGCAAACACTGTAGCAGTTTGAGCATGTCTACTATAGAATCACTACCGTGACTATAAGAGAGGGAGAGAGAGAGAGAGCAGCGGGAAGAGTCTGTGTGTGCGTGTTCGTGAAGAGAGCGAGCATAGAGACAGATCCCTTAATGCACTAGTACAGCGCGTGTTCAAAGCCTTGCTGGCACAAACAAAACGCAGATAAACAACTGCAGCAACCACGCACCTGACACGCTCACTCCGGTAAGAAGGAAGGCGCGGGCGTCCTTAAGGTCGCCGTTGAAGCAATCAATGGTGCGGAGAACATCAACAATTTCAAACTGTGGAAAATCCTTCACCAGTTGCGAAACGGCTGCGCTCGCCTCGTCAAGCGACTGCAGCGGCCAAGTTGAAGACAATGGTACACAACCACACGAAAAACGCACAAACGAAAGCAAGAGTAGGAAACGGAAGGAAGAGAGAATGCATCGAAAGGAGAGCAATAAGAGCAAAGCAGACACACAGGAACATGACAACATGCGAGAAAGTGTGTGCAATTGCATGGGTTGCAATCACGAACAAAATGCAAATGTAATCGGGATAACCGCGGCCCACAGTTTACTCTGTTGTGATAATTGTGGAGTCACGTGGACACAGCGCCCAAGACACTACATCTATCTCTTTCTCTCTCTCTCTCTCTCTTTTGTGGAGTCCATGGGCACAGCGCCTATGACACTGACTTGAATCCTACATCTCTCTCTCTCTTTTGTGGAGTCCATGGGCACAGCGCCTATGACACCGACTTGCATCATGCAACTATCTCTTTCGCTCTCTCTCTCTCTCTCTGTCTTTTGTGGAGTCCATGGGCACAGCGCAAAAAATACCGACTTGCATCATGCAACTCTCGTATGGTAATAAATCGAACACTTTCAACACACTCACCGGCCACGCGGCATTGGAAAACTCGGCATTGAGGTCTCGGTTGTTCGTGCGTGCAGTGCGGGGGGTGGCGCCACGCGCTATTGGCGATTGGATTTTGTTGCGCACGGGATGGTCGGGAGGAAGGTCTGCAGTCGCACAAAGACAGCGCCGTGCGTGTTTGCGGGGGCGTGTAGCGGGTCAGACGATCATGCAGACACAGACATATAGGACACGCAGAGCACACCGGTAAGCAATGAAAGAAATGGAGGCAGGCGAGACCGAGTCAAGGCCGTACTTTTAAATATCGTTTTCGTGAATCGGGTCCGCATCGACTGCCAAGGATGCGCTGTGATCTGAGAACGGACAGAACAGAACGAAATCATTAGGACTGGCCGGTTCCTTCACAAGGATGGCGCACACGCAGGATACATGAAATGTCGCGAAACAAGCACGTGCAAATGGTATTCCTCAGCCCGAAAGTGTCCGCGAGTATCTGCTGGACATCATTTTACCCACCCTCCGATGCTCCATTTCCATCCACAGCGTGTTGCCGTGGATACGCCCTCCATGCTCAAGCAGGTACAGTACCATGGCTTCATCCTCCGCGGCCGTGTAAGGCTGTCGCGAGTTGCTGTGTGGGAGAGTGAATGTGTGTGCGAGGGTTTGTCGGTATCCGGTGTCATGACTCGTGTTTTTGGTATGTGTGTGTGTGCGTGTGTGGTGTACGTGTACATACGTGAGTGTGCGGCGGTGACGGGATCGATATGTATCAATGTAAAATATTCACACGACAGACACAACACCGCCATATCCACATATATACTCATCAAAACACTCACGTACAAATACACACACACACACCTGCGAGGCTGTCCGGATGAAATGGCGCGGACACCAAACATCACTGCGGCCGCCTTTTGGCGCGGAGTTCCCTTTGGTTTTGCAGCCGCAGCCGCAGACGCACCGCCCTCTGCCGGCTGCGACGGCCCGCCCTCGTCCGTGCTGTCCTCCGCCACAGCCGGAGGAACTTCGGCTCCCGCGGGCGCCGGCACAAGCCCACGGACGGCGGCGGCAGCCTCAACAGCTCCACCGCGTCCAGACGCAGCGCCCCGTCCCGTTCCACGCGGCCTGCCCCTCGCCCGCCCGCGCCCACGCGCAACACCGCTGGGGCTCGAGACCACAGTTGCGGAATCGACGGCAGCGCCGCGCCCACGTCCACGTCCACGGCCACGGCCACGTCCACGCCCGGCCCCACGCCCACGGGGAGAAGTCCCGCGGTTGGCCATAGCATGATCCTCGTCCGTGTCGTCACCACTGAGGCTCGAGCTCAGTTCAGAACTCGCTTGTCCGTTGGCAGTGTCGGATATGTTTTCCCCGGCATCTTCCTCGCCCATTCGCCTCTTTTTTGGCGGAAGCTCCACGTCAGATTGCTCTGTGTTTTGCGGTTCGCGGGCGCGCGTCTTTCCATTTGCGTTTGCGTTGTTTGCAGGCCGCGCCAAATGTTCCCCAAATGCGACAAGCGTGTTTGTTCTAACCGACTCCTCAACAAGTGTCGTGTAATAGACGGGGCCGGATTCAGCCGGGATCTCACTGCCAGGGGGCACGAGTACAATGAAATTTTCACCCTTGTGGTGATTCGCGTGGTGCATCTCGCCGCCATGCTCCTGCAAGGTCAGAAGCAGCGCAGTGAGACAATATTATAGTCAACGGATGAGTGCAAGCAGGGCAGGGGTGATTTGCAGAAAGCGAATTTGCAGGTTCTCATTGCGGTGTGTGGAGTTGCGCACATGGGAGGCGCACCTCCACCAATCGCTTGATTTGGGCGCGTGCCGAGCACGGATGCATGTGGAAGATGAGCGGTTTTCCCTCGCGCACAAAGAGGCGCGTTCCGGCGTCCGCCATCTTCTCAATTCCTTCCTTCAGAACCACAAATACCGCACAAGCACAGACGTGGATTTCGAATGCGAAAAAATATGAAGCACTTTCTAAAAATGTAAAGCGAATCTGATTATGATTCAGGCGCGAATGTGTGTGTGTGTGCCAGTTCAAAAAAGCGCTAAGACCTGTCAACTTGCTTTGCCCTAAGAAGGATATAGATTCACCAAATAGTATATAAAAGGCAAGCTGTAATTTAACTGAGGCGGTAATACTCTTATATGGAAAATACATTCCCACAATGGACGTAAATGGGACAAACTGCATCCGGGGGGCCGCGTGAGCCCATCACACCCGTGTGAGTCTGCGCTTGTCATCCTTGTCGCAGCATGACTGTCACGGAGATGCACACAGACACACAAACACACGCACGCACACACATGCACGGACGCACAACAGCACATGCACGCACACACAACAAGCACATTGGCTTTTGTGCATACATTAATATCCTTTGTTTGTTGGCACAAATACTCAACAAGTTCATTTCCTGACATCGTTGACGTCGACTTCACACAAAACATTCGAAAATGTCTCTTGCAGCCATGCGCATGTACGGCAGCCTCCGCTCGTGCGGCCGAGGCCTCCCTTCTCTCCGTGGCATCAACGCTGCGATGCCCGCAATCACTGTTGGCGGAATGCGTCTGTACAGCGGCGGCGCGCTTTCCCGCGAGGATGTCATCTCGCGCATCGTGGGCGTCCTGTCCAACTTTGAGAAGGTTGACCCCAAAAAGGTGAGTTGCGGGCGCACTAGCGCCTTTTTGTGTGCAAACTGAGACAGATTCCATGCTCCTATTATCATGAGTCTTGAACAGTATTTGATTGTCAAGGGCCTTCGCTGTTATTATTTGTTCCACTCGCCGCGTTGTGCAGCTTGATGAGGCAGAGTGGCATATGGTATCACGATGCAAACATGCACGATCTTGTCTCCAAGCGAATTCCCTTATTATTTGGGGGGTTTATCATGCATGCAATACTACATTACGACAAACCACTCGTAAACCACTCGTAATCACACAATCGTAAGTGATTGTAAGCCGACGATAAGAACAATAAGCTGTCAGACCCTAGTCGTGTGTCCTGCCTTCCTGCCTCCTGCCCTCAACCATCCCCGTTCCCCGTTCCCATGCATGCTGTACGCCAGGTGACGGCAGAGGCGCACTTTATTAAGGATCTTGGCCTCGATAGCCTGGACACGGTCGAGGTTGTCATGGCGTTTGAGGAGGAGTTCAGCATTGAAATCCCCGACGCCGACGCGGAGAAGATCTTCACGGCAAAGGATGCAGCGGACTACATTCTGTCGAACAAGCACTGAGTGCATTGCAATGTGTGCGCGTTTGTGCATTGCTGCGCGGGTGTATGGCGTTGTTATGACCGCGTTTGTTTGTCAACTTATAAAATCTTTTTCGTTTCTATTTGTCTTCGCGCACGTATTGCTTTATGTGCGTCGTGTTCGTGCTTTCTTTTGTCACGCCACGGTGAAAAAACTGCCTTTGGCTAAGTTTGTAGCTTTGGCCTTCTCTTTGAAGTTATGTATCGTGTGCACGGCCATTGCCAGCTCCACTGTTACTTTGTCGCACGAGAGACACAACCTTCGACTCACACCCGCTGAAGTACCACAAGGGGCGCGGAGATGCCAATTGCATTGCGGCGTGAACAGTGAAAGTGCTACTTCAGATTGTAGCAGTCGACTAACAAGAGAAAATAATGTGCCCCTGCGGACCATTGCGCTGAGATTATATACTGCATCTGCTTTCTGTCTGGTGTGATATAGTTTCCAGCGTTTCCAGCATTTAACACAGCCCGCGTCAGTCTGTTTGATGTGTATTCCGTTGGAGCTTACACAAGTGGGCACGCGCACGTGACCTCACTCCTTGAGCCCGGCAAGGGACTTTCGTCGTGCTACATCCGCAGCCTTCCCAGCCGTCGCCACAACAACTTGCGTGGATTCCGTGTCCTTTGCCTGCACCTCGTCAATTGCCGCAGTGTCTCCGGCGGCGGCGCTCTGCATCGTTGTCCGACAATAAAACGACAATGCGAAAGTGTTCCCACAAAACACACAAAACACACAAAACACACAACAGTCAGCAAGGGCAGCGATGCGTTGAGATGCACATGACCATTGTGCAACCGGTAATGGCGGTACGTCACAACAACAGACCAGAACGTGCGACGACGCACACAGCCACGCCAGGGCGGATCGTCTCACCATGATGCCAACAAGCTTGTCCGAGAACTGCTTGACGTGGTCTGGATTGAGGAGGAGGCGCGACTGCTCCAACTCCATCCGGCGCTTCCCACCGAGCATCTCCTTCCAGATGCGATTGCGCTCCCGCTCGCCAACCTTGCGGATGTTCGCGTACTCGGCACTCATGGCCTTTGCCGTCCTCGTCGATTCCGAGACAATCGCCTTGTATGTCGGCCCCTGCGGCGTGCGAACGTCCCAGACACCAATTTGCGGATACACAGGATGGAGACAAGGACATGGGGCGACAGATAGTTGCAGCACGAGATAGAAGGTCAAGGAAAAACAGCAGAACAATGGAGACATGTGCGCACGATCATTATTGCCTACATCAGCGAGGAGAAGACTCCAAATGGCGTAAAGATGCACAAAAGCAATCGACACAGGTGGCGGATATCCATCGGTGCTGAGTGGCTCGGAGCGGTTGACGAGCACGGAGAGCCCCGCGTCCTTGGGGAACTTATGCGTGCGCATGTAATGTGCCACGAGTGGACTGTTGCCGTTGACGTCGAAGAGCACTCGGGTCATGCCAGCCGACGGCCCAGACGCCATCGACTGCGGTCCGCGCAACACACGCACACATACACGCACACGCATACACATACATACATACGCGGCGAACGATATTGGCAAGAAGGCAAACAAACTGTCAATACACCTGCGGAAACGAGGCAGGGGCGTAAAATAGGACACTGAGTGACAACATTTACACACACATACATCCACACACATACCGAGTCCTGTGACTTTGCTGCTGGCTCCTTTTTCTTTTTCAGCGATACAGAAGCAAGAGCGCTCTTTTCGCCCTCCACATCACCATCGACGCCACGTGTACCTCCCGCGGTCTCACCAAACTCGATCATATCGATCCCTACATAGAACAGCAATATAGCAAATTTAGAAACAACAGAACTGAGCATGCACAATGAAGCAAAGAAGAAGTCGAGTGAAATGTCCGATTAACACCCACCCTTAACCTTTGATGTCTTTACAGGCAGTACTTCTTCTTCGGCACGGGCTTCGCGGAGCATCGTGTTTGGCTCCAGCACCCCAAGTTGCCAACGCTCCCACACATTCGTCGGTGCTTTGGTGCCTGTGCAAATACGATGATGGGTAACAGGGGGGGGGGGGAGTATGTTGGAAACACAATGCAACACCACTACGCCACAATGCAATGGAGACTGCCAGGGTGGCCACCACTAACTGCACCCCCCACGACAGACGACACATGCCATGTTGTTGTCAATCACCACACTCACCAGTAATCCACTCGTACACCAAGTTGCACACCGCCTTCTTAAATTCCTCGTTGAACCGCTTTGCGCTCTTTGGAAACGCTTCGCAGAATGTACTATACACCGCCTGACTCAACGCGTCGGGATATCGCTACAGAGAATAAAATACATAACCAAAACACCACGCAGACGACAACAAAACACACAAATTTAGGGCAAGCATTTTCAACCAGAAGTGGAAGGCAAAGGCGCAACAGGAATCACATTGATAAGGAATGCTCGTTCCAGATATGCCGTGTTTAGCAGACAGGAGAAGCACACCTTGAAGAAATCCTCCTTGAAGCGCGGTGTGATGCGCGTGAAGAGAGCAACGTAGCTGTCAGCGATGCGCGTGAAGAGGCGGTCTTGGCTGTCGATGTCCTTCTGCAAACTCAAGCAATGGAGCGGGCATCTGTTACGCCAGGAAACACCGCCGATGCGACATTCGACACAATTGCAAATGAATGCGACGAATAGCATTGTGACTCGAATGTGTCGGAACGAACCTGGAATCTGTGGAGGAATATCCACCAGAAGGAGTCCTGAAGCATTGCCCCGGCTGCCTCACTCATGAACCACTTCCGCCACTCCTTGAGAAATGGGCGCTGTGCGGTGGTCAGTGATGAAACGCGGGTATAAATATAAGACACCATCGGGATCGATGCGGCACAACAGCCAACCAGTTTGAGTGACAGTGCAAGTGAGTGGACGCAGCTACAATCGTGACATCTTTGTTCCACATTCAGCCAAGAGTAGACTCAAATGAAAGCACTTAACGGATGCATTGCGGCCGACATAAGAGCACGAACACACTCGGCCTCAATGCGTCTCTGAGTATGACGCATGGGAGGTTGAATGGCAATCGTATCTGTTGGGGGCTGACCATGCAGACACCACTCACCGACAGCCGCATTGCATCGGTCACTCGAGTCAGAATGTACGGCGGTTCCAGAATGCCCGGGAGTGGCGTCAGTTCGCGCTCATTGAAACCGGGAAACACCGCAAACTGCAATCAATCGGGTATGGGTTGACCACCGCGTAGGTCATGTGAGTGTCGGTGTGAATGAAATCCACCTTCCTTCCACATTAGCTGCTACTATCTGCTGAGCACGCGAGCTGGCAGTGCGATCTAGATGGACGAATTTGTCCGATCCGCACAACGCCCACCTCAACCATCTTCAGCCCGAGCTTCTGCCGCGGGGGACCCGTTGCCACCTGCAACGCCCCGTCAGCTTTGTCGCCTGGCAACTGCTGAGACAATGACACGGATTGGCGGTCACGTGCGATGCTCGCGTCCGAGAGGGAGATACCCGGATGCGCCAACCCGCCGTGATCAATGTCCGTCATGAAGACTGGACAATTAAAGAAGAAGAATGGACAATCAGACAACATGCAAATGTTGAACAGAAAAAAGCGTTGCTTTGCGGGAGAATGTAGATGCAGGCTACCGAGGTCACACTCTACCTCTGAAGTCTGATAATTCGTCGCCTTCCTCGTTTCGTTTTGCTTCCAGTTCATCCACATCCTCGTCAGTGTCAGAATCCACCACCATGTGATTCAGTCGTATGTCATACGATCTTAGTTCAGCATCTAAATCAGATATCTGTGAAGAAAGCTCCTCAAGACCTTCCATTTCAAGCGCTGCACCAACAATTGGGAATGGTCACATGGTCAGCATGAGAGTAGCCTAAGTTCCGCATCAATCAATACCCGGAAAAAGGATAGCAACTCAAATACAACTTGGACAAAAGAGGGAGCAAGAGAGGTGTAGGATTCGAGCCAGCGTTTTAGGGAGAGAGACAAAGCCCTTCAGTGCAAGGCATAAGCCCTTCGACTCCAGAGAGAGATGTAGGATTCAAGTTAGTGTCATAGGCGCTTTGCCCATGGACTCCACAAACTCCAGAGAGAGAGAGAGCGAGAGAGAGAGAGAGTTAGTGTGTGTGTGTGTGTGTGTTGTGTATGAACAAAGGGAGAGTGAATGAAAGAAATAGAGAGCGCGCGTAGGTGTATCAGGAGTGAGCGAAGGAGTGAGTGGGAGAGAACTGCATACTGACAAGGCTGTCCAAACTACAACCACCACACCAGCATCTATGATCATGCGCCTGTCTATCCAAGGGCACACTCACGCGCAGCTGTGGCAAGCTTTTTCGAAATGACGCTGACCGTGCCGAGCACGGGTCCCTCAAGGACAACATTGGGATCAATGTGCGTCTCGCGGGGGTCGACACTGGGCCACTGGTCGCTGATGTATCCCTTGCGCCGCGCAAACTCCTCCACACTTTGCATCACTGTGTCCGTCGCGGACAGCCCGGGCGACGCCCCGCGCCGGTTGTACAGTAGCGCCGTCATGATTCCCACATCCGCAAAGTCGGGCACAACAATAACAAGCAATCTGTTGAAGTATTGTCTCAGTTTGTCAACTAGGAATACATTAGGTAGCTTTGGGGGCCAGTTGCACGAAGCTCGGCGGCAGTAAAACCGTCATCAAGTTGACCGCTCAATTTAATTTGAAATGGAGTCCGCAGGAGTCCAGAAAATTCGGGAGAATGCACAATTTAATTTGAAGGACACCATGACAACCAGCCACAATCTCACGTGCCATTTCACGTGATCACATCACGTGCTCTCGGCGAGATTCGGGTCGTTGACCTTGAGGCGCGCTCGCTGCTCTTCGGAGAGGATGTTCGCCACAAAAGTGAGGACACCATTCACATTAATGGCAGAGAGAGACGGCATCTGCAGAAGTCGCATTGCCGCGGCAGCACTCATCCTGTTGCAGCGGCTGATTCCTAGGCGTTGGAGTGCGGGGCAGTGGTGCGCAATTTCACCCGCAGCCCCCTCGCTCAGGATAAGACAGTCGCTGCATTGCCAAACCGTGGTAATACACACCGTATTTGTGAGAGAAGCAGCCAACAGTAATAAATCATCTATCATTGAGGATACTGCGCGAAATGGAGCATTGCTGCCACTCTCACCTCACATCGAGCAGTTGAAGCCGACTCCCGCACTTTTGCACAAGCGCA
This sequence comes from Pigoraptor chileana, assembly GCA_943704495.1. Classification (NCBI taxonomy): domain Eukaryota; class Filasterea; order Ministeriida; family Capsasporidae; genus Pigoraptor; species Pigoraptor chileana. Next base: position 3,352 of record CALSCR010002763.1, on the reverse strand, counting down.
CCCACGTGCAAGTCCTCAAGCATAGTCCCGCTCAGATTGACGTGTGTGAGCTGCGAGGTGTGCGATATGGAGTCCAGGAGGGCGTCCAGGCCCGCACTGTTGATCCACCCGGCCCCAAGCGCTGTCAAGCGTGGATTTGCCGCTACCACGCGACCAACACATTCGGCCGTCACGCGGCAGCACCCTGTGAGCACAAGGGATGTAAGCTCAGTGCACGCCGTCGCAAGCAGGCCCACCGATGCGTCCGATATGCCCACGCACCCGCGCAAGTTGATCTCCTTCAGGCGCGGCGTCCACGGCAGCAGCGAGTGCAAGTGCGTGTCAGATACATTCGACCCGCGAAGGTCAAGAGTAAGCAGCGGGACATTCTCGGAAAGCGCGGCATTTCGCCACGGGCACATCACTCGCGCAGCAAACGAATCGGCTGCCACAAAGGACGCTAGACGCAGCTCAACCTTGCTGAAGCGCCGCTGTGCGCACAGGTGCACGACCAGATCAAAGTCCCTCGGGGCCGACGACGAAAAGCGGACGGTGCGCCACAGCGACTCGTCGTATCTGCAAGCCGATCCGACAATCCGATAATTCAATGAAAGATCGGATTGTGCACACTTTTCCACACATCCACATAGGGTTACAATCACAAAAGCTGAAATGGTACAACTCACGCGAGTCGCCGGAAGTTCTTTGAAACACGCGCGAACACTGTCAGATACCGCCGGCGTAGTTTAGAGAGTATAAGCAACACCACTTCGTCGGGTAGCATGTTCCAGTAGCATGGTTGGTCGGCGAGTGCTGTGAAGAGTTGCGATTGTGGAGCAAGTAAATGTAAATCAGCACAGGTGCGAGTGCACGTGTCTCCTTGTCGATGTGTGAGGTGGTAGCAAACGCGTCCAGAAAGTCACCATACCATCGCCGGCTGTCATCAAGCCACGTGACAGACACGGTAAGACCCGTACTCCTCGTTCCACAGGCAGCGCATGTGACTGCATGTTGGACACGGGTGATTACGCATTGACAATAACGTCAGTAGCTTAGACATATCGAACAGAGGCACACATAGTACCAAGTGAGAAGCCACACATACTAGCAAGTGAGCGTCTGTGTCATCCATAAGAAGCAGAGAACACCATACCCACAGTGGAAAACGCCTGACTCACGCTTGCTGCGTCAATTCCTTGCGTACTGCCACACGAGTCAAAGGAGCGCATAAAAACACCGTCAGCAAGAGATGTCGCAGCATGAAAGGCGAGCGGAAACGATGCATGGGACGATCAGTTAAGTCTTTTTCTTTCACACACGCACGCACATGCACACACGCACACGCACATGCACACACGCACACGCACATGCACACACTCACACGCACATGCACACACATACATACACACACACACAAACACACACACCTTTGTGGTGCCCGCGCAGTAATGGTCCAGCTGCACACACCGAAGGTAGCAGCAGGAGCATTGAAAGTTCCGACAGCCGGGACTGCGTCCAATAATATTTTAGGCTCCAAAACAGGCACCACAGATTCGGATCCGGCCTGTACAGCGCCATGCATTGGCGGAACATTCTCGTCGTTGACACCGCTGTCCTCATGATGTGCGCCTGCCTTTGTGACATTTGTCCTTGGCGCATCGGTGTGATTTCCCAAACCAATGGAAGATCCGTGTGGCACAACGTGCACAGGAAGTGGAGGCTTAAGACGCACAACATGCGCACAATTCGGGTCATTTGGGAGGATGGCGGCAGATGTCACAGAAGCCGCGATGGCAGACGGCTCACTGCGCGGTCGCAAGCTTCGTCGCTCCGCTGCCGAGTGGAGTTCAGCGGAGTCGGATGAACGCTTTCGTGACATTTCTATCATCTATCAGGTGACGCGACGAACAACAAATCAAGAACACCAGCACACGATAAGAGCTACAATTGTTCTTGTATGTGGTGCAGACGGTTAGAAACGTCTCCGCCTTTGTTATGCACTGACGAGTAGCAGAGGGCTGTCTTTTTCTAATTGACCAATAATGAAGAAGAAATAGAAACACAAATCCGATACAATGAATCGTTCGAGGGCAAGTAATGGTTGCTTGGAATTTTGCGTGGGCGAGCTCAGTGTGTGAAACTGGAAGCGAACATTGATTCTCTTCAGAGTGCCGGGCGTGGGAGGGTTGCCTGGAAGTGACTTAACAAATTTGAATTTTGGTTGGTTAATCCGCGTGTGACAAAATCACGCGCCAAAAATCAGTTTGTGATGATGACACACGTGCAAAACTGGCGGGAAATTCGTGATCCACTTGAAGAACTTAGCAGTGCACGAACGACAGATTTTTTTTAATTCAGCTTGCTAATCCATTACCATCATTTGTACAATTTTACTGCAACGTCACGCGCGAATACCACTCAACCACTTTTCAAACGTCCAAGCAAATGGCGAAAGAAGAGTGATGACTGTTGGCCGACAATTTCACAAGTTATACAAGGGATTTAAAACAGATAAGATATAGGATTCAAGTCAGAATCTTAGGCGCAGTGCCCACGGACAAAAACAGGTAGAGAGAGAGAGAGAAGAGAATACGATATGAAAAACGAGCAAGAAAGACAATGTGCAGAAAATGAAAACAAGGCGATTTGAAGTAATACGTGCCCTGCGAAAATTCCAGAAAGTGACAAAGGCAGGGAAGGAGATGCGCGCGTCTTTCAAGCCTCGCTCAAGCCTCGCTCAAGCTGACGTCGACAAGTGCGGCCATCGATTGGCCGGGCAGCTCGTTGAATTCCGCAAGCTCATCCAATTGGTCCTTCTGGAACAAATTGGTGAACGTGCGCTTGAGCTCAATCTCGTTCTGTTGGCGCGCAAGACGTTCGGCCTCGGCGACGGCGCTGCTCTTCAGCACCGATCCGCTGCGGGGGCCAGCCTGCGAGGGAGGGCGCCCACTTGCCGACGGGTTTCTTTGATTGGAAGATCCATTCGCGTCCGGCTTCGATCCCATCGACTCTGCGCGAGAGTACCGCACTTCGTTGGCCTCGTTGCCCGGGACAGACTCGAACATCTTCGCGGTTGAGCTCTCGTGGGCATTGCCGCCGAGGCGCCCCGTCTTGTAGAGATAGCCGAGCGCGGCTGCAACAAGAACTACAGCAAGAGCCCCTCCCACAGCCCCTCCAATCACAGCGCCGTTGCCAGATGACTTTGACGCACCACTGCTGGCACCGTTGTTGCCGTTCTGATTGGCCGCATCGTCATAGCCATACTCAGTGTACATGACGGTCACATTCTGACGATGGATCCCCTTGTTGCCGCACGAATCGGTTGCGTTCCACACGCGGAAGAGGTGGAAGGCGACGGGGCAGCCCTTGGTGA
>CALSCR010002762.1:8222-33320 GCA_943704495.1 Pigoraptor chileana | reverse complement strand
TGTGTGTGTGTGTGTGTGTGTGTGTGTGTGTGTGTGTGTGTGTGTGTGTGTGTGTGTGTGTGTGTGTGTGTGTGCGACTGCATACCTGCGTGTCATCCGAATGGTCACAAGGCCGGGGAGGTTGGCCAATCACCGTCGTCCCCTCGGCACTGCGCAGCCACTCGAAATAGCCGACATCTCGCTTATTCTCTGGTAGCCACTACATACTGCCGAGATCTCGCTCATAATAACGTGAGTAACAGCAACGTCGGATCATAGTTTCATAGTTACCGGGCTAGGCCCCAAACGCGCACAAGCAGATACAGAGGTGCGAGTGTCAATCAGCACCTGGGGAGAATAAACAAGACCACGTCCCGAAGGAGTCGTCTCTTGCGTAAAGCCGCACTTACAGAATCACTCTCAGTGAGAAAACCAGCCGCAGTTCAGTTTACACAAATATCGGCGCCCGGTTTAAGATATCAGTAAGATAACAAGCGGCCACGGCGCGCAGTCCGGCACTCAGTCGTGAAATGGTCTGACAACGGCCCGGCTTGCATGACGCGCCGCACGCCGGCACCTTTATAGATACCCACAGACTCGTTCATACATACACCACACACACACACGTCCATACACACACGCGCGCCGGCGTGCAGGATGACAAGTCAGGCACATTCCGCTGCAGGATTGGAATGTCATCCACCACTCGGCCGGCGGAGACTGCCGGACTCCGGCGCACACACAAAGACACATTCACTGCTATACGCGCGCATACAGAGAATAAGCACCAACATCGAAAGGCATACGCGCACACGCGGCAATACGCACACCCATTCCTACGTAACACACATGACAGCGGCTTGGGGAAGTGGCGGCCGCTCAGGAATGTCGCTGTCATCTGCGCTTGCGTCCATTCTGTCCGGTCAGTTTAGGTCGCCATCCGCGATCGAATTCTGCTGTCCGCCCCATCTTTGCTGAGCCAAGTCAGAAAGTTCACCAGGCAGTTGCATCTCCGCCACTCTGACTGTGACTTCACCGAGGCAAAGTTCGAAGGGCAAGTCTTAGACGGCGTCAGTTGCAGACTCCGCCACTGAGAACCAGGGATACACTACCTCTGCTGACAATGCAAACAGCATATCAGGGCTCATTGTTTTAATTTAGCAGGGCAAAGGATAATGGTGGTGGTGGGCAGCAAATGCTGACTCGGTCTGAACGAGCTCCTCAACCCACTGCACGGTCGGGAGCTAAACGGTAAATGTCGAGTGGCCTCCCGGCTGTCAGTGTGAGGTGAGGCGTGATCAACCCGTCGCCATATTCAAGGAGTGTGGTTCGTCAAGTGCTCCCCCCCACACACACACCCAACGCACACATACTCCCACACATACTCTTCTAATTAGTTGTCGACGAGGACAACATTCAGTAATCACTTAGGGGGCTGGCGATCAAATTTAGACAGCATTTAAAGAAATCACAATGCAACGCAGTTACGCAAGCGCGCGCACGCACACGCACACGAAGCAAACTCACCAAAAGACAGACCAAACAAAAGAGAACCCCGCCTCGGAAAGACAGACGTCTCCAGGTTCCACACACATAACAGGACTAGTGAAACCGCCTCCTAACCTGCCCACAGCACAGCGCCAATGCGCCTTCACATACACATAACATGGGTATGAAACCGCCTCGTAGCCGCCAACAGCACAGCGCCAATGCTCAGTATTCTTCATAGTCGGCTGCCGACCCGAACGCCGTCACTGGTCGTGGATTGTCAAAGCGCACAATGCGATGCCCCTCGGTCGATCCGGCGACAATTGGACCGGCGGCACGCAGGGCAGCTCGCTTGTCATCCCTCTCGCCGGGAGTCGGGGGAGCCTTGATCTTCCCCAAGACCCTCGGGCGCGCACTGGGCACGGACAGAGGCCGCTGGGGAGTGGCCTCGGGCGGGCGATTGGATTGCGGAGGGCGCTGCAAGGGCGAGTTACCAAGAGATTCAGAGCCACTGTGTGTGGATGGCGATGGGAAAGGGAACACAAATAATGGCACGTGAGTGTTTCTTCTTCGTTTTTTGGCGGAGACAATCATCATAGGACGCAATATACTGCAGAGTGGACGCAAAGGTCTCTGGGACACAAGGAGCAATAAAAGCAACAACCAAAACAAACGAACCCGACACAAACGACTATCGCATTTACGCACATTGTCTCATTCTCTCTCCCTGCCCCCCCCCCCGCGCAAACACCATACACGCGCGACATGTAACAGTGCAACCCACCCAGGGAGCGTGTAATCTTCCGTCGCACGCATATGAATTCTCCGCCGCACATTGTTACTCGGCGCCGTCCGCGGCCTCGACAGGGACGGTGGGGTCGGCGACACTTGCATCACGTGACCCGTTCCGTTGGACACTGGAATGCTGCCGAGCGGGCGCATGCCGAGCAAATTCGTGCCCATACCCTGCGAAGTCGGGCTACTTCCAAGCACCACGTGGGGTGGCGTCGACGGCGGCTCCTGCGCCTGCGTCAGAGAATTTCGCTTCTGCAAAAATCCGGCGCCCGCGGGGGATCGAGCCACCAGTGTTGGAGACGGAGGCGAGCGCATGCCCATGGACGGCGCCCCAGTCCCCGTCCCTGCAGAAGACGACGATGCGGCGGCTGCCTCAGCAAGACGAGCCTCGAACCGGGCTCTTCCTGCATCATCGTCAGAATCGCCGCCGTCACCGTCATCACCATCGTCGTCGTCACTGGGACTCTCGAGGTCCGTCGGTTTGTAGTCGCGGAATTGCTCTCTCCACGCACGCAGTTCCTCAAATATGTCGTCCAGTCGCTCTGCGCGGACGGAACCGGAGAGGGCACTCGGGGACATGCTGCTATCACGCATGTCGAACCCGCGAGCGCTGCCTGTGGACGCATCCAGGTCCATCTTCCGCACTGCGCTAGTCACTCTTGCATTACTGCTATGCGCCTTTCCCGGTGCGCTTGTAGCACCCTGCTGCGGCGTGGGGTGCAGTGCGTCTGTGGCGTTGGATGGAGGCTCGTCCGGCTCCTCACTGGCAGCACGTGCTCTCCTCGCTCGCAGCGCCATCACCGGGTTGCCGCAGAGCACGCCGTCGACACCGTGCGTCAGATTGCTGCTGCCGTCATCCGAATCGTCATCCCCGTCGCCTTCATCCCGCCCAAATGCAGTCACCCGCCCCATCGATGTCCCCGGCCGACCTCCTAGTGACGTCCCCGGTCGCCCCCCTAATGACGTCCCCGGCCGACCTCCAAGTGACGTCCCCGGCCGACCTCCAAGTGACGTCCCCGGTCGACCACCAAGTGACGTCCCTGGCCGCACGCCCATCGAAGAGCCTGGGCGCCCACGAGTCGGGGTCTTTGATCGGCTGGGAAGGCCTGTGAGTGGGTCTATGCCGTCGACACCCGCGACATCAAGGGAGACAGTGTTTTTGATTCCCTCGGCAACAATAAACCTGTCCAATGGTGTGTCGCCCATGGAGCTGCCAGGACGTGCGGCAGGCTGTTTCGGCGACGCCTTCTGCGAGAAGGCCGACCGCGGCCCTGCATTATTAGCGTGTTGGTGTTGCTGTGGCGGACGCTCGTGTCCGTTCACTGGCTCGTCGTCGAGGAATTGCAGTCTTGGAAGAAGCTTGCAGACTACAGCTTGGTAGTCGTATGGAGCGCCCGGCGAGTACGATGGGCTGGGAGGGACGCCGGCGGGCTTTGGACTGCTGGTCAGCGGATTACTATCGATTGTAAGACTTGTGAGGCTGGGACATAGGGCGAGGAATTCAACCTGGCTGATGTCGTCCACATTATTTCTGCATTGGTGGATTGTGTTTGTAAGTCAATGAACACCAGGGGGATATGCACATGTGCATGTGTGTGCGTATTCGTGCATGATATGGCCATGTGTATGTGCGCGTGTGCGTGTGAGGGATAAGGAGCCGGGCTATGTGAGTGTGTGTGCGTGTACGTATACAGGTCAAGGAGTCGGGGTATGCGAGTGACCGTATACCAATGCTACGGAATTCGCACAACAGCGGCAGGACAGCGGAGACAGAGGCACTCATACTCACCCTTCGATGTCCAATACTTCCAACTCATCCAACATTGTGAGGGGACTCAGCTCTGATATCAGATTAAATGCGAGATACAATTCCTGCAAACAGACAATGCACGGCACAGAGACAGTGACAACGTTAACAGTGTCTCCGGGTGCACGCAAGCACACACATGCACCCATTCACACACTGGTGCACAAATAGGCCGTCGAGGTCGCCAGCACCAAGAGCCACACACGCTGCATGCACATACACAGCACAGTCTCGCAATCTGTGACAGCTGCCCGCAACGCAGGTGGCAGTATGGATGATGTTGTGCGGGTGCCAATTACCAACAAGTAGGGATATACTCACCCTGAGAGAACCAAGAGAGCTGATTCCGTCAAGTTCCATCAGTCCACACCGCGCCATCCACAGCACTTTCAAGTGCGACAAGGAAGTCCCGAGATCCCGCACTGACGCAATGATGCTGTTGGATAGCTTCAATTGAACCAGTGTCGGTAATAGTGCGCCTGTGTGTAGAAACCCGGAGATTCAGCTCAATACATATAAGGAATACACAGTGTGTCTAGAAACCAGTAAAACAAATTTCACATGCATCATCAGGCACGCACCAAAGTCGCCCAGGCTGTTCTCGGTTGTGTCCACCCTCATCTCAAGGAATGTGACCTTTGTCAAGTCGTCGATTCCCGTCATCATTTTCAACTTTGATGCCGATATATACTGCGTGTGGAAAACAATGCACATTAGCGTAGCGAGGTGCACAATTTAATTCCGCGTTCGCTATTTCCCATAAACATGATGGCAAAAGGTCACGAGAACCAACTCCGCAGTCCCACTATACGCGAGCACTCACATTGTCCAAAAAGTTTTCGGGTTCCAACTCAAACTCGTCCTCATCGCCGAGAGGATCGGGGTTTACCCTGCCGTCGTCAATAGTTTCCGTAATGCGGAGCCGCCCGAGCGCACTCGAGGCACTTCCTTCGCGTGAAGCCATTGGTCGCCGAATGCACTATCAAAGCGCATCATTTGCCGACCTCGCCCGTCGTCGCATCAAACGCGCAGGAAGGTGGAGCCCTCCCGCAGCACGCAGTCGGGCCACCACTTAGTGAACGCCCATGCCCCGTCAAGATTTGCTGTGCGAAGGCGAAGAATGTCGGGGGAGTCGGCGGGCCTGTTCAAAAAGAGGCCGCACACAGCAGCCAACAAGTTTTCAAAGACGCAGACTATGAACTTCCACTCTCTTCGAATACTCCTTAATCGCGTGTTGATAAGAGAAGCAGTGAGGGACGTAATTCGACAACGTTGAACCCTGAATCACGCACTGATCATTATAGAACACTCCTCTAATCGCACTGCATCGCAAACCGTGATCTTATTTTTTCAGTTTTTGGGTTTTTTGAAAGAGTGAAACATCAGACTCCATCCGACCGCATTAATTTGAATTGTTTTGCGATTTGAGTGAGACATTCAAATTAAAATTGCCGATCGGAGTGTGGCAAAATCTTTGTATTGCAAAAAAAAAATTCCTTTTGAATTGGCACGTGATATCACATGACCATCTGTTTCACTCGGCCTTGACACCCGAGTACAATTATCGGCAGAAACAGAAAGCACACCAGCGTTCCCGCACAAGAAATGCAGCAATAGGCATAGAGTTAGCGTGCATATGGAGGGCTCATGTACAATTGTGCGATGGATGCGACCCTCTTGGACTCGTGGGGTGTATTCACCGGTTGTGCGCTTTGTACATCCACATCACATTGAACTCCCACCTCCGGCACTAACTTAGTACTGCAAAGCACTTGTCGGTGTGTACACGTGGAAGATGGCGACAATAACTGTGCAACTGGGACAGTGCGGGAATCAGCTCGGGCTGGAACTCCTTGATCAGCTATTCAAAGGAGGTCGGTTTATTTGCACTGGACTGGATGAAGCGTGTGGCATACACGTTACACCCCCACTGTATGCGCGTGACTGAATTATTACATTTGCACGCACACTTTGACGGTGAAAAAATCAAATTTTTAGGTGATACATGATGATATGAGATGCATGTGTCCATTTTGATCTTGCGAACTTGTGTGAGCGAAGTTGTGCAAGATCCAAAAAGACACCGCTGTTAAATGCGCGCTTGGTCTGTTGCAGGAGATGCGGGTGTTCCGGAGCGAGTGCCGGGATTCTTTCGCCAAATGGACACTGCGTCTGTCGATGGCAGCACTGCCGCTGTCACGGCGAGGGCGGTTATGATTGACATGGAACAGAAGGTGTGTTTGCAACTGCGCCTTTATCTGTCTCCATTATTAAACGAGGGGGTGTGCATCGCTAATTTGAAATTTGTTCCCATCCTGAAGGTGATTGCGCACGCAGACGACGAAGCAAAACGCAGGGGTCGATGGCGGTATGGCCAGTCGTCCAAATTCCACAGAAAGCAGGGTTCCGGCAATAATTGGGCGTTTGGCTACTGCCGCCACGGACCTTCATCTCTAGAGGTAGTTGATGCTGGGGCACTCGCACTTGCCGTCTATAGTGTTTAGCACATGCCTTGTTTCTTTTTACGCCGATCAATCGCTTTTGTGAAGACGATGGTCTGCTAACATTTGATGAGCTTTCTGTATGTGACCCGCAGCCAATGATGGATCTAGTGCGCCGTGAGGTTGAACGAAGCGATTCGCACTCTGGCTTTTTGGTTCTTCAAAGTCTGGCCGGCGGCACTGGGTCGGGGGTCGGCGCTTTTATGACGGAGGCTCTGCGAGAGGAGTACGGGTCGGCGTTCATAGTCAACAAGGTATGCTATGTGTGTGTTGTGTGTGTGTTTGTGTGTTTTGTGCATATTTGACATGTGCGAGTGATTTTTACTCGCTTGTGTGAAGTTGTGCGTAAAAACATCAAATATATGCGTATGCCTTGGGTGACTACTTGCTTTTTTGCTATACCGTTAAGTAACAAACAATGTGATGCTTGTTGTCGCAACCAAGTTCCAATTGTCGCATCATAAAACCCACCAACCCTAACCTAACTCTACTCTTGCCGCAAACATCAAACAGGTCGTGTGGCCTTTTCGCAGTGGTGAGGTGATTGTGCAAAACTACAATGCACTGCTAACGCTGGCGCATCTCTGGCGTGCATCCGATGCCGTCATTGCAATGGAGAATGACGCCGTCCATGACACGTGCGTCCGTCGATTGGGACGCAAGCAGACGTCGATTGGGGACATTAACAGCGTGATGGCACACCATCTTGCATCGGTGCTGCTTCCCGCAGAGACGTGCGTCAACACGGGCGATGCGACAGCCGCATCTGTCCCTGTTGGCGATCCACTGGGAGCTCTCTGCGCACACATGTGCTCTCACAGTGACTACCGGTTGCTGTCGCTGAGAACGGCTCCGCTGATGGCCGAGGGAAGCGTGGCGTTTTCTTCGTTTCGTTGGCTTCCGATTGTGAAATCACTCCGTCACATGTGCGTCACTGGATGGCATATGGATGAGGGCATGGAGAGGACTGCCGGTGCACTCCAAGCTGGTGAGTATGCGTGTGGTCCTGTGCGCATAATTGCTTTGGGATGAGGTGTGCCTTCGGAAGCTGCTTGTACTTCCATTGTGTGGCGAACGCGCACTCAAAGCAAACACTCTCCGACACACACACGCACACACATACACACACACTCTCTCTCTCTCTCACACAAACACACACGCACACCCATAGAGCGGTGTGCATCGGCTGTTGTTGTGCTGCGCGGTCTGGATGTCGGCACTTCCGACGTTCTTTCTCCGTCACATTTTGGCGATCCGTCGTTGTATGCGCAATGGAACGTCCGTCCTTTGGAAGTGTGGAGAAGCTCCCGCAAGTTCGGACAGTATGATATGGCGGGCACACTTGTCAGGTGACCCTACGTCGTTCATTGTTGTGACACCTCTCCCCTTCATTGTTTTTTCTTTCATCCTTGTTATTTTCCTATGTTCGTCAAAGATGTTTGGTACATTGTCCTATTTTATCTTGAGTGCCACTAACAACACCCTGTGCATTCGTATCTGCATGCAGCAATGGGCGATGGTGTGTGAGGCCGCTGACTGCAGTCGCATCAAAAGCCTCTTCCATGTTCAAGTCACGTGCGTATGTACACCAATACATCCAACACGGCCTGTCAAACGACGACTTCATTGATGCCTTTGTCAATGCCGAACAGAGTGAGTTATTTTCAGCGCCCACTGAATTAATCACTCATTTAATATTGCTCATATATGTATATGTTCGTGGTGGGTGCGTATGCCAAAAGCGTTTCTCGCAACCAATGGTAATTAACTGATATGTATGCGACGGTACTGCCCATATTTTCACTGCAGTTATTCGCAACTACAACAGCCTATGAGGCGGCCAGCTCACTCGCATGCCATTGGGTGATCCACTCATATTTGGTGGATATCTGCGCTGCGCACACCATCGCAATGGCATACAATCACCATGCCACATCTCACTTTGAATTCGCGATAGGCAGCCCGGCTATAATGGAGCGTATGGGCACTTGTCCGTCTCCGCATTCGGTTCTGTCGATGCAATCGTTATTGACGTCACTCTGGGATATTTTACGCCAGGCGAGGCGAACTGCAAGCGCGTCGAGCACTAATCTCCTTACGGTTGAACACTGCATCATGCCCACTGGGAACGCCTTGAGTTCCCGAACCTACGCTTCGGAATCCCCGAAGGCGTGGGAGCGAATACGATGTTTGTTACCGGCCAAGCCTGTCGCCGAAAGGATTTCAATTTCAAGGGAAGCAGATTCGCTGTATTCTTGCAGCGCTGAAGTCGATTGAATGGCGGGACGGAGACCTGAAATAGTTTTCAAGAAAATCTATGTCCGCTCTCGCCGCGAATCCTTCTTTAATTTAGCAACAATACATCTGCAGACGCCGCGTCAAATCAATGTCTGCGCGCTTAATATGTATATTGTGTTATTACGTATCTGGAACTGCCAGTGATAATAATCAATTAAAATTTTAGGCGGCGCACAGGGTCTTGACGGAGGTACTTCATTTGTCTGGTTTGGCAACTCGTCAGTAGTATGAAGGCTGGAATCAATGTAGTACACATCGGAAAGTTCAATTTTGCTGAGTGTCTGACCGTTCTAACCGCGTATATCGTTGGACAGGACTAGTGCGAACTTGTGTTTGGCCTCGAAGGATTCAATAGGCACACAGACAGTCTGCCGGCGATGGAGGGCATGGTGAGGTAGCACTGCGCTCACACCGTCAGTATTATTATATTGATGGAGTGTATCTATTCTGGATGATAAATCCAGTGTGAGGAGTTATGTTCAAAATCTGAGTCCAGAGTAATTGCGTTTTGATGTGGGCTGCTTTTTACATTTCACCAACTGATATACTCCCAGATGGAGCACTGCCATTGACAGACGAAGTTCAACCGGGACTGAACAGATGTACTCAATTGACTGCAGCAGTTTGTCAGGGCCAAGTGGACCATAATGACATGACCTGTCACACTGAGTCGACACTCACGGGCCACATTATTGGTATTATTATAGTGCCCACCTCGGAAATACCAACGTCCGTCAGTCTGTGAAATCCTTCAGATACACTTTCAGTAGTAAATTCCTCCTGACCATAGGGGTCGCCGCCATGAGAAGACGACCGGCTACTGTGGCATCAAGTGTAGCACTGCACAACGGCAGAGAGCGTTAGAAATGCCGGCATGTCATTGACAAGAATGACGGCACATCTCCCGCGATGCCATACTATCACATGAAAGCATCGGAAGCAAAGAACGACAGGAGATTGACGATAGCATTTTAGGCACGACTACCATGACGGATGTGCCATCGATTTTGCTTTTCAGAAGGCCTACCGTGATGCCACGCGGCCTATGCACTGATGCAGACAGCAAGGCCGGCACTTACGACACCCGTGAGACCGTTGACCATCTAGTGCGGCAGTGACGACTGCGCTGGATGCAGAGACCTGCCATGAAGGGTCAGTCACGGGTTAAGCGGCGCAGCAAGTGGGAGGCCGTTCAGTCAGAATGAGCAAAAGCTCAGAAACTCAACGGCCAACGAAAGGCAGAGAAGTTGCAAACCAATAGCGAACCGAACAAGGACCACTGAGCAGGGCTGCTTTCTCACACCACGGATGGACAAACCTTACAGAGAGCGTGTGACAGCTCTACGACACTCAAAATCGGCGAACGTTAAATTAGGTCCGGTGGGCGACCGGGCAGGCGACCGGCAACCGCATCAACCAGCGTAAGTATCAGTCTCGTACTGCCAAAAGTTCGCATTCTCCCTAGTAATATGGACCCTTACGGTGCTGTTATTGTCACTGTAATGCCGTCGGCCGTCGCGTCGGAAGTCCGGCCGCTACGGGTGACACATGTGAGACCATTTAGGCGACTGATGTACGGTGCACCAATGGTCGGCATTGGTCGGAGATGGAAGAAAGAATGATGGCGGCCACTGTGCACAAATGAACGCAGTACGATCACTGGAACACGCACTCAATTGCGCATATACAAGGATGTGCTCAAGTTATTGCGTGGACAGAGTTGTAGGATGGCGCCGGCGGCGTCTCTTTGTCGTGCCAATGATTGCCATATGCATGAAAAACAGCCTGCAGCAGCCGGCCGTCAGGGATCGGAAAACACTCGGGCTGACTGACGACTTTCCGTGCATCATTGAAGATGGGTCCATAAGCATGCTTCAATCGCCGACACGTCGTCGTCGTCGTCGTTGGCATGGGTGAGTTTATCACAAGGGTGCTTCGCTCCGTACCCTTGGTTTGTCACCAAAGAAAGTGGCCCATTATTCGCCGAGAGAATCAGCCGGATGCGCGCAAATGCAAAGAGAGGTGTTTGAAATTCAATGCTGAGTTGTCATTAAGTATCGAGAGAGAGAGAGAGAGAAAGAGAGCGGTAGGATTGAAGTCAGTGCCTTGACCATTATGTCCTCCGCAGGCTATCGAGACATGTGGGAGCGCACAGCTCGTGAGGATTCCAGAGGAAGAACTGATTAGGTGAACAAAGGGTGCTCCCCGCCACTGAGAACCCCGTCTCGGATCCATGATATTTTGGTAGTAACAATGTAACCGAGATCTCGGCAGCGTCTCACACACGCCAGCAGGCACACACAGACACCCACACCCACCTACACACTCATACATCCATACATGTAATGTGTTTTAAAAGTAGCTGCTCCATAACGCAATTTGTTTTTCTGTTGCATATTGTCCTGTATTTAAGGGCGCTTTGTGACGCGGAAATCCCACGTGTTTGCCGCGCCGCACTCGCGACGACAGCGGGGATGCACGCCTATTGCAAGACGGTGCATCCGCCGTCGTCCGTCAACCATTGCGTGCGCGCCAGCTTCACGTCGCCGACAGACACGAATCTCATTCTCGCAAAGGGCAATGTGATTGAAATCTATCGGCTGCGGTCGACTGTCGGGGCGGATGGAGCCTCTGTTGCGAGTGGATCGCTCGACTTTGTCGCGTCGTATGCACTGTGCGGCCACGTGGATACGATGGCGTCCGTGCGCATCGCAGGGAACCTGCGAGACTCTCTTCTGCTTGGCTTTGCGGATGCAAAACTATCGGTTGTTGATTTTGCGCCGTCTACCAACGACATCAAAACAACGTCGCTGCACTACTTTGAAGAGGAGGCGATGAAAGGCGGCCGCCGTGCACGCGTCCATCTGCCCATCGTCCGCGTTGATCCCGAAGGCCGATGTGCTGCGATGGTGGCGTATGGACGCAAGCTGATTGTGCTTCCATTCCGACAGAGTAACGCGTTGGACGATGAGATGGCGGGCGGCCACCAGAGCCATGTGGTGGACCTCCCGCAGCTGGATGCACGCATCAGACGCATCGTCGACATTGTGTTTCTCCACGGATACTTTGAACCCACGGTGCTTGTTGCGTACGAGGGATTGCCCACTTCTTCTGGACGCCTTGCTGTTCGCCGCGACACGTGTGGTGTGATTGCAATCTCGCTCACCGTCGGCCAACGAACGGCGCAGGTGATCTGGGCCCAAGAGCAGCTGCCCTACGACGTGGAGAGGGTTGTTCCCGTGCAGCGTCCCATCGGCGGCGTGCTTGTTTTTTGCGCAAACTCGCTTATTTACTGCAACCAGGGCTTGGCACCGTACGGTGTCTCTGTCAACAGCATGTCTGCCCAGTCGACGTCGTTTCCGCTCGTGGCGCAACCGGGTATTGTGGCATCACTCGACTCATCTTATGCCGTGTTTCTGAAATCAGATCAGCTCCTTCTCTCACTGAGGAACGGCGAGATATACTCAGTCCGCCTTGTCGTCGATGGTCGGTCAGTGACGTCGTTTGCGTTTGCCAAGGTGGGCGCCTCCGTGCTGCCCTCGTGCCTCGATGTGCTCGCCCCGGGGATTGTCTTTATTGGATCGCGAGTCGCAGATTCAATGCTTGTTGGATGCAGCGAGGTGCGCGCGGCCAATACCACCGGTGCTGCCAACGCATCTGTCAGCGGTGACGCAGATCAGGACGGTCACGCGGCAAAAAGGAGGCGCGTCGATGGTGGGGATGCCCCGGATGTGGTGGATGTCGACATGGACGAAATGGCCGCCATTTACGGCGACGATGACGATGATCTTGAGTACCTCTTCTACCGCACCGGAAGCAATGGAGGTGGGGGCGCGGGCCGGGTGCATCCGGGGGGGAGTGTCACACTCACACTGCGCGTGCTCGACACTCTGGCAAACTTTGGCGCCATTGGAGCCATAGCAATGGGAGAGCCGGCGGCGCCGTCCGCGGAGTATGTGCGCGATGCGACGGCGTCGGCTGTGGACGTGGATGGCCGGGGCCTTAATGCACAGCAACAGCAGCAGCAGCAGCAGCAACAGCAACAACAGCAACAACAACAACAGCAACAACAACAACATAGGCACCAGCACAACAATCGACACCAACAGCAGCAGCAGCGACAGCCGCAGCTCCCACCAAAGAAGAAGAAGCCTTTGCTGCCGTCGCTTGCGGAGATTGAGATGGTCGCATGCTGTGGCGTTGGCAAGAACGGCTCCCTCGTTGTGCTGCGCCAGGAGATCATCCCCGCCGTGGTGACGTCATTTGAGCTGCCTGGTGCAACTGACGTTCACGCGGCCGTCATGCAGAAGACCGATGGCGTCACTGCTGGAATGACGGGCATACTGAGCATATCCGCCGGAGGGAACACAATGGTACGCGTCCTCGCATGTGTCTGTGTATGTGCGTGTACGTGTACCTATGCGTGTGCCTAACCCTAACCCTAGTTTGTGTGCATGTGCGTGTCCGTTGTACCCATGCGTGTGCATGTGTGTGTGCGCGCGAGTATATATATATATATATATGCATATATACATATGCATATATACATATGCATATAAATATATACCATGGCTTTTTCTATGATCCGTTCTCACTTTCGTTGTGTGCTTCCCCATATGCGCGTCTTGTGACCACTCTGTGTTCCATCGCCGTTTCCTCCGCAGGTACTTTCGACGGTGGACGACGTGGAGCAGATTGACAGCTCTGGATTCGACACATCCACAACGCCCATTGCACTTGGTAATGTGGGCAGTGGCGGCTTTATCCTGTGCGTCTATGACAAAGCAATTCGGGTTCTTCGCCCCGACGAAGCGGGCGTTCCGCAGGTGGTGAGCCAGATGTCTCTCGCCGACATGGGAACCGTGGTTAATGCACACGTGTGCGATCCCCATGCGGTTGTCACGATGAACGACCACACTGTGCTGTGTGTGACAGTGCGCGTCGGAGGCGGGCGAGTGGAGCCTGAGCTCGACGTGCGCCGCGCCGATTCGCTTGGGAAGGACGTGCGCATTGCGCGCGTGTTCTGCGACCATGCGGGCGTGTTTGTCACCCACGCCGACCTCGAAGCAAAGCGGGCGCGGGAGGGATCATACTGGTGCGGTGTGGCAAGATTGAACGGCACCCTGGATGTGAGTGGATTGCGACCCTGGGATTCGTTGTTGTGGATGATGTTCGTGTTGTTGGACCAGCGTTGAGCTGTGTAGTTTTTCTTATCTTTTTTGGTTTTGTATCGACTTGATCCTGCACATCCTGGTATTACGTTTGGGAGATATTGGTTAGCTAGAGGCTATAATCTATAATGGTGCGTCTGAACGTGGTTGAAGCAGCACATTCTTCTGCCCTTACAACAGAAACCGTCAAAACTGCACACATCCGCCTGCTTTGCGTTCGTTTGCTTTACATCTGCCTCAGTGGTGGTGCAATCACCTCTCATAGTCATATACCCCTCATTCTACATACTTGTATGCCACAGCACCCAAGAGATTTAATTGAGTTCTGCATCGCTTTCTTCAGATTTTCAGCGTGCCCGAATTGAAGCTCGTCTATAGCGCCACGCATGTCTCGAGTGGTGCCGAGGTGATCGCTGACTCTGTGATCCAGACAAACGTCATGATCAACAGTGACGACGCGCAAGTGGCGGACTTTGCGATTATTCCTCTTGATCCCGAAATGCACCGGCCTTACCTTGTGGTGAGTGACGGCTACAAGGACTGGCAGCCCGTCGCTGTTGTCGCCGTTTTTTCCCCGTTGTTTTCGTGTTGTTCTCGCGTGTTGTTTTTTCTTTGTTTTTTTCCCTTGTTTTTCTTCTTTGTTTTGTGATGTTTTTGTGATGATTGTGTAATGTTTTCGTGATGTTTTCGTGATGTTTTCGTGATGTTTTTGTGATGTTTTTGTGATGTTTTTGTGATGTTTTTGTGACGTTTTTGTGATGTTTCTGTGTTTTTTTTGTGTTTTCGTTTCGTTGCTGTGTCGTATGCTGTCTGGCTGTGCTCTATGCTATATGAGGGAGCCCCTTCACCCCTTTTTGATCTTTGTGTTGTCAGAGTGCGCGTCATCCGATTGTTCCACATAGTCTAGTTATTTTTGACTGATTTTTCCACTTGCATGACATTCTGAATTGCGCGCGGACCTCGGTGCTGTCAAAAAAAGCACTTACATTTAATATTATGCATCCCCACACGCACCCACATGCGAATGCCGGATATTGTGTGCGTCATTTTATAGGTTGCTCTTGCGAACGGCGTTGTGCTTGCATACGAAGCCTTTCCGTTCACGCGGGCACCGTCGCACCAGGGTATGGACAAGGCCGTGGATGCATACGCACGCCTCGCACTCCGATTCCGCCGAATGTCGCTCGGGGATCCTGCCACCGCGCGCGTGTCCGCTTCGCACATCAAGCCCGCAGTAGCTGTGCCAGCGGACGCTTCGCTGTCGTCGTCGTCCACATCCGCAGATGCGGCGGCAGTGGCTGGGTCTTCGCCATCGCTGTCCCCACGGACTGCTGCGAGCATTCTCCGCCCGTTCCGCAGCATTGGCGGCTACAGCGGCGTCTTTGTGTGTGGCGAGCGACCCATTTGGCTGCTCATGACCGCCCGGAAGGAGCTCCGTGTGCACAAAATGTGCATCGACGGACACGTGACGGCATTTGCGCCGTTCCACACCGCGAGCTGCCCGTATGGCTTCATCTACGCAACTGCATCGGTACGAGTGACGCTTCGTTGTGCCTCTGATACACACATATTATTGTTCTCCCTTGATGCAGTCCGTGTGCAGGAATCCTATTTGAGTTGAAATTTTCTCTCTCCCATGATGGCGTGGCTCCATGCATAGCGCGCCTGAGACACTGTCTTGATACTGCATTTCTCTCCCTTGTGAAGGCCGTGCTCAGATATTTGTCTTGAACACTGCATCTTGCTCTCTGCTTTCAAACTTTGTCTCCTGAGCCAATTTCCCTTCTTGCGCCTGCAATGCACAGGACCGCTGACACCATACTGACATCGTACTTATCATTGACCCACCTGACCCACGTGCACCACTATAATAACGCCGGCACCAAAAACACAAACATTGCACCACAGGGTCACATCCGCATCTGCCAACTCGACGCCTCCTTCAGTCTCGATGCTCACATGCCCACGCGGCGCATTCCGCTGCGCTCGACACCCCACACCATCGACTACCACGTGACATCCAAGACATATGCGCTGTTGCGGTCTTCCAAGGTGGTTGTGACGACAAAGGCACGAGTGACCAACGACGAGACGTGGAAGCCGGTCCCGCTCGAAAAGGGTGCGTGCGTGCGGGCGACTGTGTGCTTGTTGCCGGTGTTTTCTCTTTGCGATTTGGCTTGTTATGTGAGCGTGCATATTTATATGGGATTGTGCATGGCGTGCCTCATACGTGTTGTCGTCAGTCTGCAGTGCGTTTCAATTCACCATGTCAATAGCTCATCCGGGGCATGCGCACCAAGTCTCGTATGCGTGTGGGATACTTGACCTGTGATGCCCCGATGATACAACAAGGCACACTTTCTGGTCATCTGTTTGCTCACGATCCCCCCCCCCCCCCCCAACACGCACCCATCAACATGTCTGCAGATGCGCGGTTTCCGTTGCCCCAGGAGGATCAGTTTGAGCTGGCGATTCTCAGCCAAAACTCATACGCCACTCTCCATAAGTACGCCTCAGTTTGCTGCTGATCTATTCCCTTTCTTGCACACTGTGTGTTGAAGGGCGCTTTCCTGAGCCATTTCTTGATACGTCTTCACTAACTTAATAGAAGAGAAAGCCTGTGTTATTATGAATTGTGTCTGCATTCACTCGCCCTCCGGTGTGTCGAGATTACGACTTGTTGTTTGTATTGACGTCCTCATTTGACCATTTTGTGTTTGTGTGACAATTGCGTCTATTATTGCAGATTTGACTTTGAGCCTTTCGAGCGCGTTGCATCGTGCGTCGTTGCGAATCTGAAGAGTACGGAGACAGTCAGTGGGTTGAAGCCGTACATTTTGGCGGGAACGATCAACGTACACGGCGAGGACGTCACATCACGTGGCCGCGTGAGTCACACTGGCGTGTTAACTGTAATGCCAACTCGTGATGGTTGATTGGGATTGTTGTTAACAGTGCATTAGTGATTGGGCGAGCATGAGAAATGGATGAGAGGGCGAGAGGGAATGAAGAGGAGAGAGAGAGAGCGAGAAGGCGAGAGCGAGATCCAAAGTGTCATGGAGATGTGCTGTGTTGTGTCTGATCGCGACATCATAGGGATTGGTTAGGATGTCCGGTAATGCGGCATGAGTGGATGTACAGTCAGCGCAAAAGCGCGTGCTAACTATGTTCATACTCAGTATTGGTTTGTGGGTCAGTCGGCAGTAAGCAATATTCCCCACTATGGGTGGCGTCATTGGGCGTCCATGACAGCATTCTGCGCGGTGTGGTGACGCTCGTGTTCATCGTGGTGTCTCTGACGTCAAGCACTCACGTGATTTCACTTGCACACCCGCATGCCGCACAGATTGTCATTTTCGATGTGGTTGAAGTCGTCCCCGACCCCGACAATCCGACGTCAGACCGACGTCTCAAAGTCCTCTTTGACGAGGCGCAGAAGGGTCCCGTGACCGCACTCGCCGAGCTCAAGGGCTACATTGCCGCCGCCATTGGACAGAAGGTCAGTCGCCTCACGTGCTTCGCGGGAGCGGGTTCACACTCTCTCTCTCGCTCTCTCTCTCTCCTCTCTCTCTCTCGCGCGCTCTCTCTCTCTCTCCCTCTCTCTCCCCTGGTTGGAGTCCGTGGGCAAGCGCCAAGACACAACAACAACAACAACTTGAATCCTACGTCTCTCCGTCCTGATTCATGGCCCCACTTTGCTTTGTCCTTGTATAAGTCTGCATAGTTGTGCGTGGCCGTTGCTGTGATTCATGACAATGCCGGTGTTGGTGCGTGCGGTGGCGGTGTTGTGGTTGCCACATGAATAGATTAATCATTGTTCAACGTGGGCATCTTTTCTCTCATACGAAAACCTGTGGAGACCATGAGAGCATAAGACACTGACTTGAGAATCTTTTTTCTTTTTGCGAAAATCGGGTGTGTTTTGTTGTGTTTTGTTGGTATTCAGATTTTGATCTACGACTTCCAGAACAAGGAGTCTCTGGTCGGCGTGGCCTTTGTCGACACACAGATCTACATGTCGTCGCTTGTCAGTGTGAAGAACTTTCTCGTCGCCGCCGATATCCAGAAGAGCATTGTGCTCCTGCGATTCAAGGTGGGTGACTAGCACGTGACTATGGGGCGCTCGTGGACTTTAGTTTCCATGTGCATTGACTATGGCAATGGAAACGGCACCTGTCTCGCGTGAGTGTGTGTGTACTCGTCTAATCACCACTCACTCAACGCCAACGCCAACACCAACGCCAACCATGCAGGTGGAGCAACGGCAGCTCACCAATGTCAGCAGGGACTTTGAGGATTTGCCCGTCGTCAGCGCCCAATTTGTCGTCAATGGGACGTCACTGGCCGTTCTGACGACCGACACGAACAGAAATGCCTTTGTGTTCTCATACGACCCCGAGAGTGGGTTGTGCATTTGTGGTGTTGTGTGTGTACATGTGCGGTTGTGCGCGCGTGCATGCTGTTGTGTGTCCACATGCGCAGTTGTGGTGTTGTGTGCGCAGGTTGGTTGTTGTGTGAGTGTGTGTGGTGTGTGAGTGTGTGGTGTGTGTGTGGTGTGTGTGGGTGTTCTAGTATCGTTGCGCTGGCAGTGTGCGTGTGGTTGTTGTGTTCACGCGTGCAGGAATTGTGTTGTTGTTTTTGTGTTCGTGTCACTCACAAGTGCCGCTCCATCGCATCCATTCCATCGAAAATTGCAGACGTCGAGTCGTGTGGTGGCCAACGCCTCCTGCGCTCCGCCGACTTCCACATTGGCAGCATGGGCACGTGCTCCACCCGCCTTGCCAGCCGCTTCAATCCGGCCGTGCATGTGAACATCATTGGTTCGTCACTTACGCGAGGCCTTTTGATTTTGTCGTGTGTACCATGTGTGTATTGTGTGGTGTCATTAGGGACTCTCGCAATCCATCACGATACAACACGATCTCGATCGGTAGCTTCATTAATTTGTCTTGTTGTGTGTCTTGTGCTGGCTTTTATATTATTGCCCGATTCCAGCTAAGTGCTCTTTGCACAAGTAAGGATTGATAGCGATCCACCCCGCCGTTCTCTCCCCCATTGCATTGACTTGGTCCTCCTCACTTCCCTGACCAGGCACTGCGGACGGCTCGCTCATTGCGCTCGCACCGGTAGAGGAAGGGCTTTATCGCCGCCTGTGGATGCTTCAAAATAAGCTAGTGACGGGCATCCCACAACACGCCGGACTCAATCCAAAGGCATACAGGTGGGTGTTTCACTGCAGATTTATTGACGCACAATGCTCAGCTTCGTGAAAAAGCGTTGGAGGGTGATGTTTGCGGGTATTGTCTGTTATGCTCGTGATGAGTTTGTGTGTAAATATTGCAATTCCAACCGGTCTGTTTTGTTAAACTTTCGCTAAAGTCATTTGTGGTTGACAAAGTGGTTGGCACCTGAGCATCGCGAGCGTGTTACTGATGATATCCATCCGTGGACTATCCATATTCACGCCCCTGTTGTGATGTGAAATGATCACATTTCAGGCTGATGAAATCATCTGCGCGGCTACGGAACAACGCGGCAAAGAACGTCGCCGATGGCGATCTGCTTTGTGTGTACGATACACTCGGGGCACGCGACCAGCGGGATCTTGCCAGGCAAATGGGAAGCGATGTGGACCAACTGCTGACAGACATCACCGATATGCAGCTTACTGTGTCTGGCATATTCTAGTGGCAGAGCTTCACATTGCCTACAATGATTCGTTGCTCAAATAAACCTGTCTCTGCCGTCTGCATGTGCAATCGAGTGATCACCACCATATGTCAGACAGGAATTTGCGTCCGTTGCAATCCGCATTTCAGAGTTGGATTTCGTGCGTCTGACTAGCTCCAATGACAGCTTCCGTTTCGAGGCCGGGCGGGGCCAAATGTATTTCACTATCAATTCAGTATGGACTCCATATTTATGTGGATAAATGATCGGCGATCGACGCACGCGATTGGCTGAGTGTTTGGCAGGAACTGTCAACACTGCCGAAATTGGACTCCGGCAGTTCCAAAACGGGAGTGTTGATGTTGGAGTCGCCCGGAATGGGCATCGCAAAGACCCTTCCCGTCGAACACGCTCCAACACACACACTCCAACAGAGATTTCAACTATTCAACTTTGCTGTTTTTCAGATGCAAAAATTGAAATAGTGCTGGGTTAATAACCGAGACAGCTTCCTGGTAACTAGTTTCATACCCACCTTTAGCTACCGCTGCATCTTTTAATTCATCGTGTCTCCGCCATGCGTCCACCGCAGAGAAGGATGACAAAGCTCCGTGCATTCTTTGCTGTGGCATTGGCGCTGACATTTTCTCCACTGGGCGCGAAAGCGTGGACGAATCCTTGCGATCCAAACCCGTGCCTCGCCGACGAAGAGTGTGTTATTTGCCTCTCGGGAAATTGTGGCTCAAATTACGCGTGCATATCTCTGACGGGGCCAGAACTTGCATCGAGTTCGTCGGAAGCTTACCAACCAGAGCCGACCGACTCGCCGTCGCCACAGGCTGCCACGCCCACGGCATCGACAACGACGTCACACCATGGAGACGATGGCATCTGCGCGGGTAATCCATGTGGAGCTGGGTCACTATGCGTCGTGTGTATCGGTGGTCAATGCGACCGTGCCTTCATTTGCGTGGGCGATGGGCCTTCAACAACACTGGGGGTTCCGCCAGCGACGCCCTCAATCTCCATGGCACCGACACACTCGCCCACAGTGCCGGAAGACAGCCCGTGCGACCCCAACCCGTGCGGAGACGGCGACTGTGTCATCTGCATGAGCGGACGGTGCAGCACTCAGCCTTACGTTTGCATCCCTCCGCCAAGCTCCTCGTATGCAGTCTATTCGACGGATGCCCCTGAGCCATCCTCGACAGGAGAGGCTGACGCCTTTTCGACCTCAGAGTCGACGCCCACAGCGTCAACTTTGTTCTCTACGCCCTTCATTGCCACCGCAGCGCCAACCACGGCGTTGGTCGATCCATGCGACCCGGAGCCCTGCGCACGTGACGAGGAGTGTGTGGTCTGCTTGAGTGGACTATGCCGTGGCAACGGGTATTCTTGCATTCAGATTGCTGCAACTGCATCACCCTCAACAACACCAGCGGCCACATCGGTACCCACACCGTCGCCGACGGCCACGTCGTCCGGCGCATCGGGTGATCCATGCGACCCCAACCCGTGCCAGCCAGGCAGCGAGTGCATGTTCTGTCTGGATGACTGTGCAGGCGGATATGTATGCGTCGTTCAAAGCTCGTCTTCGGCAACTCCAACTCCAGCTGCGGAATCAACCGAATCCGCTGCAATGACGCCGACGGCAGCGCCAACGGCTGTTACTATGCCGTGCGATCCGAATCCGTGCAGCCCAAGCGAGGAATGTGCCGTGTGCCTTTCATCGAACTGCGGTATGAGCCACATTTGCATACCAACAGAAAGCGCCTCCTCGCCTTCGCCGATGGCGACTGCGGACCTCTCGGCAT
This sequence comes from Pigoraptor chileana, assembly GCA_943704495.1. Classification (NCBI taxonomy): domain Eukaryota; class Filasterea; order Ministeriida; family Capsasporidae; genus Pigoraptor; species Pigoraptor chileana. The sequence continues at coordinate 11,797 of CALSCR010002762.1, read as the reverse complement.
CGTCGCCACCCGCACCCACGTCCACGCCCACTCCTACAGAGTCGGATGATCCTTGTGAGCCCAATCCATGCGGCCCCACCGAAGTCTGCGTGTTCTGTTTTGCAGGCTGCGACGGAAAGTATAGCTGCGAGCCCTTGTCTTCCACTCCGACGGCATCGCAGTCCCCAGCGCCGACCTCAGACTATGCAACCCCTCCGCCGACGGACGTGCTGCCTAGCTCATCTCCTGCGGCGACTCCCACGGCGTCACCATCGCTCTCGGGCGATGCATGCGATCCTAACCCCTGTGCACTCGGCGAGTCCTGTGTGTATTGCCTGACGGGGTGCGATGTGACAGCATTCACGTGCGTCGCCCAATTGTCCTCTTCGTCTGAGGTACCAGGACCAACTTCGACAGATGCAGCGGCGGCTCCAACATCATCAGCGGTGGATCCGTGCAGCGCAAATCCATGTGGTGTCGACAGTGAGTGTGTGCCTTGTCTAAGTGTACGGTGTGGGGGCAGTGCATACGTGTGCCTGCCGTTGCCTGCTTCACCAACACCTGCGCCGACCTCGTCTGGCAGCTCGGAGGTAGCAGAGCCGACACCAACGTCGACCGCGACACCGTCATCTGCTGAAGACCCGTGCAACCCTGACCCTTGTACATCGGAGCACGTCTGTGTCGTGTGTCTCGACAATGGCTGCGGCTCCGCATTCATTTGTATGCCGACGGCTGAGTCGTTGGTGTCGTCGCCGGTCCCCACTGCGAGTGCCACGACCACGGGTACTCTTGATCCATGCGAGCCAAATCCATGCGTGGAGGGGGATGCTTGCGCCCTTTGCACCACCGGATGCGCTCTTCCATACGTGTGCGTCACCCCGTCGTCCAGTGTGTCCGCTGGTACTCAGTCTGCAAGTGCAAGTGGATTCCTGCCGACGGGGCTGCCATCCAGCAGTGTGGATTCCGATGAGATTGTGAGCACGTCCGCCGCTCCATCGGCGACAGCCACTGCGAACGCCGATCCGTGCCACCCGAACCCTTGTGGCGATAATGAAGTCTGCGTGTACTGCATTGCCGGCTGCGCGAATGGGTACACGTGCGTGGGCGAGGCTACTAACTCACAGTCGCAGAGTTTGTCTCCTACTGCTACTGTGTCGGGACCTAATATTCCGGCCATGTCGACAACATACCGCGAGGCTGAGCCGACTGCTTCAGTGCACTCCACTGAGTCTTCCTCCCATTCAGAGTCGCCCTGCGATCCCAACCCGTGCGGGCACGACGAGTGCATTCTCTGCATGAGCGGACGATGCAAGGGAGAATCATACATTTGCAGTCCTCATCCTACAGCCTCAGCTTCGTCGTCACTTCTGCCGTCAATGGAGAACAGCCCCTCGCCGTCTGTATCTGCCTCAGGTCGCGACGCGCCCTGCGATCCCAACCCGTGCGGGGACGATGAGTGCATACTGTGCATAGGTGGGCAGTGTGGCGGCAAGTCCTACATTTGCAGTTCTCATACCAGCTCCACATCGGTTGTTGTATCGTCAGCAGCACCGGCACCGTCATCGATCGGAGAGGTCGAGGGCTTCTCCTCTACGCTGCCATTCCCTGCTTCGTCGCAATACTCATCAGCGTACCCTACTGCAACTGTCGCTGCGGTTGTTGCCGTGCCGTTTGATGACACTAGTGCGCAGTTCGGGGCGTTTTTCGTCACACCGTCACTGTCGACACACTTCTCCCAGGGCGGTAATACTGCCAACGTCTTTGCCATTACCGCGACGCTGACGGACGGGTCGCAGTTGCCGTCGTTCCTGTTCTTTAACGCAACATCGACCGAACTGATGGGACTTGTTGTCAGCGAGGATGTGGGTGGAATGAGCTTGACAGTTGTCATCCATGCGGAGGGCTACGGAGGACTCGGGGCATCAGCCGCGTTGCGCATCGTATTTACGCCCTCTGGAAGCGCCGACTTTGCTGCACGCTTCCGGATGGACGGAGAGCTTAGCGGATTCTCCTTGTCGCGCCGTCTGAACTTTCTGAATCGGTTGTGGGAGCTCCTTCTATCGACATCGGTGCTAAGTGCTGGGGACATTGCGGGATACTTTGGTGGGCTCCACATTCCGTCGAAGATGCGACTGCTTGGGCTGGAGAGTGGAAGCATCATCGCGGTGATGGGCATTGTGGACGATACGCTGACGATGTCGGATTGGAAAAATGTATCGGCGACCATCCAAGAGAAGCTATCCAGTGGAGAAATATCGGATCTTTTGGGAGAGACGGTGCTGTCGTACACAGAAGTGATTGCGACGTCGGTGTCGACGAGCATAGCGCCCACTGCCAGTTTGACAGCCGCGGCAAGTGCGTCGGCAAGCGCATCCACATATCCTTGCGAACCTAATCCATGTGCCGTCGATGAATATTGCGCTGTTTGTGTCGGGGTGACTTGCGCTTCTGGTTATCGGTGCTTGCCTCTTACTACGACATATTTGTCATCGTCCGCTGAGGAGATACGCAGTGCGACAGAAACATCCGCGCCAACGGCGACCACAGTGCCCACAGCGATCGCGACGAGCAGCCCATCGTCGACGATTGGCCCTTGCGAGGGGAATCCATGTGGGGAGGGATTCAATTGCGTTCTGTGCGTCAGCGGATTGTGCGGAGGGAAGGGGTTCACATGCACCTCAGTTGCCACTTCGTCGTCGTCCGCACCCTCGGCAGATACCACGTCCACAGAAGCTGGGTTTAGCTCTGCAGAGGCATCGGAGACATCGGCGGCGGCAGTCACGTCGGTTGCGACGAGCAGCCCATCGGTGACGATGGACCCTTGCGAGGGAAATCCATGCGGGAAGGGATTCAATTGCGTTCTTTGCATCAGCGGATCGTGCGGAGGGAAGGGGTTCACGTGCACCTCAGTTGCCACTTCGTCGTCGTCCGCACCCTCGGCAGATGCCACGTCCACAGAAGCTGCTTTTAGCTCTGCGGAGGTATCGGAGACATCGGCGACGGCATTCACGTCGGTTGCGACGAGCAGTCCATCGTCGACGATTGGCCCTTGCGAGGGGAATCCATGTGGGGAGGGATTTATGTGCGCTCTCTGCGTCAGCGGATCGTGCGGAGGGAAGGGATTCACGTGCACCTCAGTTGCCACTTCGTCGTCGTCCGCACCCTCGGCAGATACCACGTCCACAGAAGCTGGGTTTAGCTCTGCAGAGGCATCGGAGACATCGGCGGCGGCAGTCACGTCGGTTGCGACGAGCAGCCCATCGGTGACGATGGACCCTTGCGAGGGAAATCCATGCGGGAAGGGATTCAATTGCGTTCTTTGCATCAGCGGATCGTGCGGAGGGAAGGGGTTCACGTGCACCTCAGTTGCCACTTCGTCGTCGTCCGCACCCTCGGCAGATGCCACGTCCACAGAAGCTGCTTTTAGCTCTGCGGAGGCATCGGAGACATCGGCGACGGCAGTCACGTCGGTTGCGACAAGCAGTCCATCGTCGACGATTGGCCCTTGCGAGGGGAATCCATGTGGGGAGGGATTTATGTGCGCTATCTGCGTCAGCGGATCGTGCGGAGGGAAGGGATTCACGTGCACCTCAGTT
>CALSCR010002760.1:0-17720 GCA_943704495.1 Pigoraptor chileana | reverse complement strand
GAGAGAGAGAGAGAGAGAGAGAGATAGAGAGAGAGAGAGAGAGAGAGACCTTCAGTACTCAAAACGCTTTAGGCATAAGCCCATCGACTCCAACATTGCGCACCGCCGGCTGCGGAGCAGCCTGCAGTGGCTGAAGAGAGAGAGAGAGAGAGAGAGGAAGCGAGAGAGGACACGCAGGATCCACGCAGAAGATTTGGCACGACAATAAGCAGTCGATTACATGGCGCTCCCACCACTTGGTCCCATGAGTGCCGTCATTGTCCCCGGCTGCAAACCATGGCAATAAACACGACAAATGGCGAGGGTGAGTTGATGAAGACGGATCAAACATAGCCAACAAGCGATCGCAGACAGTGCAGGGAAGAGCAGCGGTTCGTGCCACACCCACTCGCGGGTGGCTTGAGAGTAGACGGCACCCAAAACTAAACTAACCAAAGACCTGGGCGCAACCTCACACCCTCACGCCACAGCACAACTGCACCTTTGCCGTGCCCGTGATGCCATCGAGAAAGACTTTCTTGTCCGCCGGCGTTTCATCGCAGCACCAATTGAGGCTCGTAAGCCGCTCCGTAATGGGAATCGACCGCTTGATCTCGACTGTGTACGAAAGGTTTTCGAATGAGATGGTAACTGGAGCGACTGCCGGGCTTACAATCGACAGACGTGTGTGCGCTTCGGGTTCGTCCGCTGGGGACAGAGGTGAGGCCGAATCAGCCATTGCGAGAGAAGAGAAATTCCAGGCAAGGATCTCCTCTTGTTGTTCCTGTCAGTTCGATGGACCACATTACAATATGTTCATTGTAGTTCAGGAGATTACTCTGTTCGTTTGTTCAAATTCAGTGGTCGCGAGTGAGCGGCAGCCAGTCATTTGTTGACAAGTATTTAGTGATGGGGCTAGGTGCAAAATTTGGCACGTCGATTTCAGCCACAGTCAGTCGCGAATCCACTCGATTTGGTAACGAACACTGTTGTGATGCGTATCATGTGTTCATAAGGCATGGCATACTGTCACTGTGTTCGTGTCTTCGCTTATGGTTTAGAAAAGCCGCAATCTCCGGTGCTTACCATCGATGATAGAGTGCTTTTTGGTGAAACTACCCAAAACAATAATGAAAAGGCCACCCACCATCGACTGTGAAAATTTCGGACCGGAATCAATGTGACCCAGGGATACGTACCCCTGATGTGACCCTTTTGGAGACATAACCACTCGTTTACAGAGTATGATTAAATCGAATGATGAATTGGGTACTAATTTTTTAAAAATGTTGTTCAATTGAGTAGTGCTCGACCATTATCTGCTGACACGACCTGTGGAGTCAATATTCAAAACCCACCTCCAGTTGATACTGATTATTTAGCTAGCTAGCTGAACAAGAAGATAATTCTTACTAGCATGCGATGACACGACCACTCAATATTCAAAACCAGCCTCCAGTCGATACTGATTATTTAGCTAGAGAGCTGAACAAGAAGATATAACATGCCATCATTTTGTGGATAGCGATTGGAACAGCACACAATTTCAGCATTTTAATGGACATTCCTATATTTATTGGCACAACCAAGCAAGTCTTAATGAAGAATATATCAGCAAAGCGACCTCAAAAAATACAAATTTGATACCCTTTACGAGTGTATGCATATTTACATGTGAGTGCACATTTATCAAAATCTATCAGCCAGAAAATGATGACATGCCTTGTCGTTATCGCTTTGGCTTTTCAAAATAAATTAATAAGTATTTTTTAATATTGAACACAACGCAAATGAAAAAGAAAAGCTGACAATGGCAATATCGCACTGATGCTTGCTCCTCACAGCCCAAGATTATATCTCGTAATTCATGATGTCCACGCGGCAGTCTTCGCCTCCAGTGATGAACTGCAAACAATGAGGAACGGGAACCGGTTAGATTTGAAAATTATTATATAAAAAACAGGAACCCACAAAACTGAGATATCAAGAGAGCGGATACTCACCATGGTATCCAACAATAATAGTGCCAAAACAGAAGAATTCCGCTGAGGATGGGTTCGTACGCAAGTTCCCGTCTGAGTATCCCATTCTTTGATAAGGCCGTCTCGAGCGATAGTAACAACGCGCGACAGATGTGTAGGGCTGATCAGCATGTTGGTGATGGGAGCGGAGTGCGCGCATTCCCCGTTGCCGATTACAGCCTCCTTGATCCCTTCCTCAATATTCCACACACTCACAGCTGTGTCTGATGTACAAAAGACGTAGGTCCCGTCAATTTTGAGGGCATGGATGGGATAGCCGTCGTCAAGAGTTTGCAGGCAGACACCGTCAGTCAGCGCGAATATGCGCAGAATTCCGTCAGCCGAACCGGTGATGAGCACCTTGCTAACGAAGTGGAGCGACAACACCTCCGATTCGACAGGAATTGTAAGCTTACATCGACCGCTTCGCATGTCCCACACGCGGCAGTCACCGTCTGACGATCCCGTGACCAGTCGGCGACGTGTGAATTGCAGGCAACGCACCGACCCCTTGTGGCCGCGCAGAGTCTGCTTGCACGTGCCGGTATCAATATCCCAGACCTTGATTGACATGTCCAAACTTCCGCTCACAAGCCGCTTCTCGCGCATTTGAATGCAACAGAGGCCTGCACATCCAAAGATGACGATGTCAGTGCAACTGAGCCCTTGTACAAGTGCGTTGCGAGCACTCAAAAATTATTCTTCTGACAGAAATGGCAAACGTACCGGCAGTGTGCCCTTGCAGCGTCCGCAAGCAAAGACCCGAACGCAAGTCCCATATCCGTGCTACGTTCACAGAGACAAATAGAAATTGCACGTGCAGGTTAGCCTTTGTGATCACTTTCCAATTGCGATCAGATTATGCGCCTGAAGCACAAGCAGAACCCACCAGTGCCATCTTCCGAGGCGGACACGACAATGGATCCATTTGTTTGGAGAGCCACCACGGCGCCGCTGTGCCCTTCAAAGCCGCCCTGCAGGTACTTGCCCGCATCCATGTTGCGCTCCAGTCGCTGTCGAAACGCATACCGGTCACGCCATGAGTACTTTGCAGCCGCTGCCGTGTCCTCAATCGGCTCGGCAACCCACCCAGACTCCATACATCTTCGCCGCCACGCATCGTTCTCAGCCACCTCCCGAGCAAATTTTTCCCGACGCCGCATGGCGCGCAGGGCCTCTACGCCGGCGTTCCACGTGCGGCTGACTACGGCTGCCCCGCGGAGGCTAACGGGGTCGAGATAAGATAGAATTTGTAGCGACAGCTTGGGCGGGAGGAGAAGAAAATCGCCGCGGAATGTCTTCGCCAGCTTGTCCTTGTAGCGGATAATGTAAAAGGTTTTCCACCGGCCACCGTCCCCAACCGCAATGCGAAACTCTTTCTCGTTGGCTGGCATGAAACCGACCTCGGCGCACTTTTTCCGCCAAATGTCATTCTCCTCGGACACCTCTCGCCACCGCCGACTTGCGCAGGCCGCCTTACACAAGTCCGTCGCCGGCAAATGCGACAGAATGCGCAAGGCAAGTGCCGGGGGAAGGAACGAGACAAAGTCGCGGTGCAGGAGCGTTTTGACTGTGTGGAAAGCTTGTCTGATTTGGCGCGGGCGGCAGTCGCGAATGAGCGTCGATAGGAATTTCGCGCGCTGAATTTGCGACCTACCGCCAAACCATTCGAGCACATCCTCAATGCGCTGACGGAAGCGTCGCATATCAGCCTCCGTCTCCACAGGCAACCACTCCACTGCGGCCTCCTCCTCACCACCCAAAAATGACACGTGGTGCGCACCATGGTCGCGGGCGTCTCGTGGGGACGCATGTCCAAGAGCAGGCAGGTTGCCACGCCCGTGGGAGCTCTTACCTGGCCGCATGGGACTGCTTGGAGACGATGTGTGTGTGTGGTGAGTGGTCACGTGGTGTCCGTGGTGCAATGATCGCTCCCCGCGCATGGGACTCCCTCCATGGACGTCGATGGATGGCAGCACTCCCCCGCGCTTGCGGCAGAGGGGTGGGCTCTGGTGAAGCATGTGCAGTGCGCGGGCACGACTTTCTTGTGAGTCCTCGGCTTCCGTTGCAGGCGTCCATGCCGAGTCAGCGCCGCCATGCACTGGACCACCGGCACCACCAGCACCCCCGCCACGCGCAGCCGACGCGTAGCCCGTGAGGTGCTCGTAAAAATGTGCCATGGGACGCAGCACGCTCGATAGCAGCGTCAATTCGCGCGGGTGGCACTTTTGCAGCAATTCCTCCACAAATGTCGTCTGCTGGTGGGGTGCCATCCTGCCAAACCACTCCAGCACAGTTGCGACGGCATGGTCGTGCTCGATGGCCATCGACAGGCTCGTACGAGCGGACAGTGTTCGAGGTCGTTCAAAGAAGGCAGCGTCGGTAAACTCGGATGTGTCGCTTGCACGAGAGATAGCGCCACCAAACTCGCGCTTTGTCGGCGACGCTGGCACAAACAGTGCCGACGACGAAGTTGAAATGGCAACTGTAACTGCTCCCTTGGCCGAGTGGAGCGGCGGGGCTGGCCGCATCCTGCTGATGTGCCCACCGCGGCACCGAGTCCTCACGCTCACCCTCGTTCAACAGCGAATCCAAAATTCAAACATACATTGCCGATAGAAGACGATTTAAAAATGCGGTGGGACCAGCATTGGTGTTGCAGTATGAACAAAGACGGCAACTGCAGGAAAATACTGTGCTCAGAGGAGAATCGCGTATACTGTTAACAATGGCATGAAATTCGCATGTCTTTCACCAGACAGCGCCATGTGAGGTTGTCTTTCTTTTTGGTTGCAGTGCACACTGTTCTTGTGGATTGATTGCGGCGGGTGGAGTGAGTGTGTGTGGTGACACATTATGCAGACGGGTCACTACTGGACACTACTGTCAGCCCAATTGCGACTGACAGACACGGACAAGTGGAGAGAGGAATGGGGCGTACTTAGTCGGCCACTCCAATCTGAAAAGGTCATCAAAATAGTGGCACAAATTTCGAAATCTCAATTCATTTTTGTTGGGAGACGCCCGTATCCAAGGCGCCGCAGATGCCGTCATGCCACGTCATTCCAAATCCGAGTTCGTTTGGTTCCACTTGCTGACAATGGCAATTGATGGGCAGCTGAAAAAGATTACAGAAAAGAGCAAGGGTCTCTGAGTCCTCCGCCGTTCGCCACTGGAGCCAGACGCAGTGCTCATAATAAGCCGTATTGCTGACTCAGTCTGTCTTGATCGCGTGGCAAGCAGCCAATCCGTCCCGTAGGCATACGCGCAGGCGTTCGCAAGAATGCGCGACTTTTTCGTCTTACACAAGTCGGGCGAGTGTGTCTACGCACGCAACTTTGATGGCGACATACTGGATCAAAATCTTGTCACTGGCTTCTTTTCGTCCATATCCACGTTCACACAGGCTCTCGCCCGGCAGCAGCTCCGCGAGGTCATCCTGGAAAATTCGAAATTCGTTTATCGGGAACTGTTTGACGTGAGTGCACTAATGGCGCCCATTGTATGCCCTGCACACCACCTATTTGCCTCGTCGTGTTAAGATGTCGAGTCCACATGAACAGTCTGAACAGTCTGCAGATGCTTGCCGACTGTCTAATGCGTGTCAGTTGCTGTTGCAGTATGTGCTTGTTGCCCGGTGCGATCTTGAAGAGGCCAAGTCCCTGGTTCATAGCCAACTGAAGGACGTCCAGAGCCTACTTGAGGTAGGAGTATGTCTCATCGCGTGGATGCGTGTGAGCAGCAATGCCTATACTGTTGTCCGAGTGCACTTATTTGCACTAGTATTTTGATGATCAGCACTCCCGGCCACTCAGCAGCGGCATTCATTCTGCTATCATTGAGCACGCGTTGAGCAGTGGCTGAAATTGGTGTCATCCTACTGCCTCTGTATGTGCAATTCACAGCTCTTTTTCGGACCGGCTGAGAATTGGACAAGCGAGGTGCTTGCCCTCGACGGCGTTGATGTGGGTTTAAGTAGGCGTCACGTAGGCCTGTTGCTCTTGGTTTTTTTGTTGTTGTTTTTCCTGGTTACTGGAGTCCGCCTGCACCACTGCACCGGTTTGATTTGAGCATCCCACTTTCTGCGTGATGACCATGTACTCGTAGCGTATGGTACGCTCAGCAGCTCCGTTGTCACCGTCGTAAGAGATCTGCGTTGCTCCAAGGCACTCTCATTAGTCCTTGCGTTTATACATGTATATAACCCTGGAATACTCATCTTGATTCTTACTCTTCTTGTGTGCCGCGTGCATGAATACGTCGCTCTCGAATCTTCTTGATTTCATGCAGGATCTGATTGATCGCCTCTTTCGACGCTGCAAGGAAGAGCCTTCCGCGGTCGTGCTAGGCTTTGACCAGATATATCTCGACCATCCCACTCGGGAGCGCCTTGACGTCCTTCTTGCATCACTTGAGGACTCGGAGGTCATAAGCGGCAGTGCAACGATGCTCGTCCTAGACAGTGCAGTGCTCCACTCGCGCATGCCCCTCATAGAGACCAGAATGGTGCGTCTATTCGTGCGTCACGCGGCCTTCAGCAACATCTGGCCGCACTGCCGCAGTCATGGGACAAAATCTGCGAGTAGCTGTTCCATGTGCATCTGCAGTCATGCTCACGTGATCGCACCCGTCCACACCCCGCAGATTATGCACTACATCAAAACGCGGCCGCTGGGCAACATGACACTGCGGTTTGCGCCCGTGCATTCCAGCGGACGCTGGTTTGGCCTCTATCTCGTGCAGATGCAGCCCTATGTCCTTGTGCTGCTCACCAACTTGCAGACAATGTACCACGAGCTGGCACCCAGCATCCTCTCCTTTGAAACGAGCCTTGTCGAGTCTAACCTTAACTTGCCTGTGGAGGTGCTCATTGCTGTCCATTGGCACTCTTTGCGCATTACTCCGTCTCATATTTCGCATGGCCTATATGTTGCAATGCGCTCACATGCAACGCCATACACTTGCATTGCCCTCCGTAGGAGTCGCCCCTGCTCCTGCGACACTTTGCCACGCGCGACACTGTTGCATTTGTGTATCACAACATACGCACGGGCGTCACCGTTGCCCCGGAACTGCGGCCGGGCCCTGACGTTGAAAAGAAGCTCACCCTGCGCGCATTCTGGCGATGCTTTGCCGATGCAAGGTACCGTATGGGCATTGAAATGCAGATAGGCCTGGGGCGTTAGTGTGTGGTGCCTCGTGGTGCCTCGTTGTCGCGTGTGTGTGTGCCTGTGTCTTTTGTGGACTGTTCGGTCATCTTTCCTGCACGTTGAGCCGGCACGCCCGCTTTGATGATATGCAGCCCCCTGCTTGCGGAGGGAGGAATCACAGACTTTGGCCTCACACGCGACGGATACCGCTTCATTGCACGGTGGGTGGCGCGTGCTTGCTGGTGGCATTGCCGCACTCGAGAATCGCATGACACCGTGAAGCTTAATTACGAGAATGCTCATTCTATTTAACGTTTTCGTGTGTACATTGGACATTGAACATAGTTCCTCATGCCACTGCCTTTCGTTCATTCCACATACAGGCTCGATGGCATCCACGAAATGTATGTGCTGTATCCCTCCAAACCAACAATTTGTTAACAGCAAGCCGCATGTGGAAGCGCATTGATGCATGATGCATGATGCTGGCTTCGTTGTTGTTGAGCGTAGGCCATGAGTTGCATATGCCTGCTGTGATTTCGCTTTGGCTCGCCGTTTTCCCCTTGACTCGCAAGGCAACACACAGCTACACGGATCAGGTGCGGCCCGACGCCGTCGACGCAATGACGTCGGAGATACAACGCAAGGTCCAACAGCGATTCCCTTGAGTGAACCGAGGCTGCGTGGGCGGGTGAACTTCGTCACAAGCGCACTGCAAATAAACCGACGTGGCAGGAGGCGCGTGGTGCTCCTCCTGTGTCGCCGTGTGTCACCACCAGCATCATTGCAGGCATATCTCCCGTGCACGAAGAAGCCACACTGAGTGGACAGGTAGAGCAGTAGAGGAAGCACACTGGTATCTTCCCACAACGAATTGTCAGCCAGCGTCTTCGTCCGAGTGTGCATCCATGTCCTCGTAGTCTCCGCCTCCGCCGCCGTCCGACTCGTTCTCGTCGTCGGCGGCCCCAGAATCGCCCGGCCACGCGCCCGCACTCCCTAGCTCCCTCTGTAGAATGCGCCGCAGCTCCGCCGTGGTGGCCTCATCGTCCTCGTCCGCCCCCTCATCACTGCCACTGCCAACGCCCACCTCCATGTCCATGCCCATGCTGCTGTCTGCGCCGCCGGTAGCTCCTACGTCGTCCACACCCATCTCGTCCCCATAGCCATACTCGGACTCCTCGTCATCACTTTCCCCATTGTCATAGTGACGAAATGGGCGCGCAACGACAATGGGGGCGAGAGGCAACTGCAGGTTGAGCGCCGGCAGACCATCTGCAGACGCCCCGTCCACTTCCACTTCAGCGTCATCCCCCAACGACGCCGTGTTAGCCACGCCTGCCTCAGCCTCACTCTCATGGTCCCCCACACTAACATTGGGCAACTGAGGCACTGAGGACACGCCCCATCTCTCAGAAAGTCCTGCCGCATGCCCGGCGCTGTCGCGGCCAGCCGCACACATGCGGTCAAGAATAATTTCTTCGACCTGGAGGAGAGGGGGCGTCTATAAGTGACTCAATAGCACTGAAAGCCGTCAAGAGTCACGAAACATCCAGTGGACCCTTGTCCGAAATCGACTGTGATATACATGACAGCGAATGAGGAACAAAAAGCACACTGGACTAACCTGCAGGCGATGGAGCTGCTCCATCGTACGCGAGTACATCTTCTTCAGCGCAACGGCTTCCTCATCAAGTTCGTCCAGCAGGTCGCCGGTAACCATACGAGACCACACTGACTGACTGCAAGCACAAAATGCAAGCAGTTTTGAGTGCCATGGCAGACAGGCAAAACTATGTGGGCCACAAGGCATCTGCTATAAAATTACGCGTCAATCTGACAACTACCTGTCATACACTTGGGCCTGTGTTGGAGCGTGTGCGGCCGCCTCAGCAAGCAAATGAGAGTCCATTGCCGCCATTTCCGCGAGGAACGTGTGTACACAGACATGTTCCGAATGATGCACCTGCGATGCAGTATCGCCGTCCATTTATACCGCTGACAGAAGACTGCCATTATTCGCTCAGTTTGACCGTTAATGTTGATCACGTGACTGGTTTGTGAATCAGGCAAGTTTGCCTTGCACGTGGTCCGAATCACAAAACGAACTGCACCGAATTCGAGAATTAAGCTTGATCATTGGGTAGAATTACTAAGCATAACAAGGCAGACGCATTCCAGCAGAATCAAAAACGAATCGAAGTGTGTCGTGCCGGGCTATCGAGCGCTACTTGGACATCTTTTTAACTATCAGTGGCTCAGCAAGAGAGATCTGTTATGTGCGTATGAACTGGACAGAGTGGCAGCTTTGCTGTTGTGACGAAGCACAGAAACACGATGGCACCGCATCCACGCGGGGCTTCTCCCTCGCGCGGTGGTGCATCGAGAGGGGGTCATTCCAGAGAGAGCTCGGGCAGTGGGATGGGGCGGGGGATGGGGATGAGGCGGGGGCGGGGAGGACTGGGTGGCGCCCGCGGAGGCTCCATGCGACGGGGGGGTGCATCCCGACTGACCTCGACCGGACCCCGGCTGCCCGCGGCACTCTCCACGGAGCTAGGGGAGGAAGAAGGTGGTGCACAGAAGCGCACACCGCGCGTGGCGTCACGTGCGCAGCTGCGACGACGCGAAAAGGAGGACAAGAAACGGCGCATTCGCGAGTACCATCGACGCAACAAAGTAAAACTGGAAGTGCCAGGTATGTCAATGCTCCTCGGTTCACAGTCTCAGTGCAAAACTATTCATTCATGCCGTGTGTGTGTGTGTGTGTGTGTGTGTGTGTGTGTGTGTGTGTGTGTAACATGCTGTGGGTATTACTGCTGTGTGTGTATGGAATGTGTGCGCGCGGTTGTTGGGTAGCGGATCTGTATGACCTTGTTGATTTCGCTAAAATATCCACCCTTCGCTGTTTGGACGTCACATCCCCCATGCGTGTCATTGCTGCTGCTGTGAGTCCGGGGTGGCGTGCGCAGTGATGCTGATGGCGGTGGGGCGCGGGCGGCGATTCGTCCCCGTGCAGCGCCCGATGCAACGGGCACAGACGGGCGTCACTCGGTGCCAGTCGAAGAAAAGCGGATGGCGGTGCGGCCGCAGTCGCAGTCGCAGTCGCAGGGTGCATTGGGTGGGCTGGCGGGAAAGAAGAGCAAATTCATGGATCTCCTGCGTGACAGCAACCTCATTCCCCTCGACGATGCCGCGCGCGAAAGGCGGGCTGCGGACGCAACACAGGACGATGCTGAGATCCGCCGCCTTGAGAAGATGCTGGGTCTCAAGGGAGAGCGCGCCCAGAAAAAAAAGAAGCTGCCCGGGTCCTTTGGGGAGGAAGGTCTGGACTATTTGCTCAACTTTGAAGAAGGGGACGAGGAGGGCGGTGCCAGTGGGCGCGCGGGTGGCGACGGCGATGGTGACGGCAATGGTGAGAATGGTGATGGCATGGACGACGAGGATGACGGCATGGACGACGAAGATGACGGCATGATGGTAAATGATGATGACGACGACATGATGGAGGATGGTGACGGCATGGTCGATAGTGATGATGACGGCATGATGGATGATGATGATGGTGACGACATGATGGAGGATGATGACGGCGTTGAAGGCGACACAACAGACGACAGTGACGTGGGTGAAATGGATGTCGATCGCAGTGGCGAAAGTGCTGAGAGTGCAGAGAGCGATGGGGGCACCGCACTTGTTGTGGCCACGGCCACTGCAAGGCAGTCGAGTGGTCCAAAGAGCGCCTCTTCGTCGACTGGCCCGAGCGCGGCGAGGACGGCGATTCCGAAAACTGCGCATCCGGCCGCAGTAGATGCAGCGGATGCAGCGGATGCAGTGGATTCGAAGGGAGTCTCGGGGGGCCGTTATGTGCCACCAAGCAAGCGAGGCGCCGCCACTGCCGACGAGGCCGCCCTCCGCGCCGTCAAGGGACTGCTCAACCGCATCAGCGCAGCAAATATCGAGCGCGTGTGTGGAGATCTGCAGGCCGCATATGGCACGCATGGCCGCGCCAGGACAAACGACGCCGTCGCGCGCGTGCTTCTTGAGTCTGTCGCCGACGAGAACGGAATGCTGCGGCGCCTGGTTGCCGTCGCTGCAGCCGTCGTGGCCTGTCTGCACGCATCAATGGGTGTGGAAATTGGCGCGTTTTTGCTTCAGGCAATTGCAAGAAAATTTACTGAAATGTACGACGCTGGAGATCGCTCCTGTGTGAACCTTGCCGTTTTAATAGCCCATCTTCTGCCCTTGGGGACCATACACGCGTCGCTCGTGTCGGACTACGTGCGGCTGTTCATGCGGCGCTTTACTGAGGACGACATCGAGCTCATCAACGCAATGCTGCAGACTGCGGGGCATGCGATGCGCGCCGACGACCCCGCTGTGCTGCGTGACACAATCGTCGCCATCCAGGAGCGGGCTGCGGAGGCTGCACGTGCGCGCAGCGGAGAAGCACAGCCACCGCGGGTGCGCTTCATGCTGGACATGATATATGAGATCAAGAACAACCGACGGTCCGCCAGGGGCACCGGGACGCAGGCCGACGAGGTCGATGTGCTCGCGCGCACTGTCAAGGCCGTTGCAAAGAAGAGCGGGAGCGTGGGCGACATTCGCATGCGTGTGTCCCTTGAAGACCTCACCGCCGCCGGCACGCAGGGACAGTGGTGGCTTGTCGGCGCCGCGTGGGCGGGTAAGTCGGTGGCGGCACAGGAAAACGATGCTGTTTCGCGGGAGGCTGGTGGACCGCCGCTGGACAAGGGCGACCAGGCGGCGCGACTGGCAGTGCTGGCGCGCAAGTACCACATGAACACGGACGTGCGCCGCGCCATATTCAACGTCCTAATGACCAGCGATGACTATGCGGATGCGTTTGAGCGGATTGTGCGGATGCGGCTGAGGGATGCGCAGGAGCGAGAGGTCATGCGGGTGGCCCTGGAGTGCAGCCTTCACGAGCGTGCTTTCAACCCGTTTTACGTGCACCTCGCCGCCAAGCTCTGCCAGCACAGCCACAACCACAAGATCACCTTCCAGTATGCGCTGTGGGATCGCATCAAGACAATCGCAGACGCATCCGTCAGACATATTGCACGCCTCGCCGAATTCACTGCCCATCTCGTCAGGTCGTTCTCTGTGTCCCTTTCCGTGCTCAAGGTGTGTGTGTGTGTGTGCTTGTGTGCTTGTGTGTTTGTGTCTGTTTGTATTTGTTGTCCATGCGTGTATTTTATTGTTGCTTCACTACGGCCGCCATGCGTGGGCAGTAGGGCTGGTTGACCCCACTGCTCATGCCTTGCAACCCTCGTATCGGGTTTGTTCACACTTTTCGCGATCCAAACCTCGCCCATTGTAGGTAATCAACTTTGCTGATCTGGAGCCCAAGACACTTGTATTCCTGCGCCTTCTCTTTGTGGCGGTGCTTGCCGACGGCACTGAGGATGCGGTTCGCGGGGCATTCAAGCGCATCGCTGCTGTGTCAGACCTTGAGGCGCTCAGAGAGGGCATAGTTCTGTTTCTCCACCACTACGTCCGTGGGGGCGACACACTGGGCAGGGACAAGACCGTTGTGAAGTCGCGCATGAAGGTGGCCGAGGAAGCCCTCCGCGACACGGGCGTGTTTTCTTTGTAATGCCTGCTGCATTGCCATCATCACTCGATTGGATTGTGATGGCTGTGTGGTGTTGTGGTGTGCCCAACGGTATGCCGTGGGAGTGCAATGAAAGCCACTTTGCAGACAATCGGGGCTGCCGCCTCTGGCTCTGGTTGTTTTTGGGGGGCGAGCCTGTCGTTACGTGCAAGTGTCGTATTGGGTTCGCGTGCATGTGTATGTCTGTGCCTGTCTCTGTGGTCTCTCCAATCACATCACTGCGCCTGCCACTGAGTCTGGCCACTGAGAGTACATCACACTACATTACTGGGCCTGCAAATTGCAGCCGAGCTTTGATACATACTCAAACCCAAGCGATTCTGGTGCGCCATCCGTTCGCGTTACCTCCGCAACGTCGCCATTCAATAGGAGCAGGCAGTAGGCCTGAGGAACGAGCGAAAAGGTAGCATTAGCATTAGCGGAGAACTACGCAGTGCATCATACTCACACACACACATACAAACATGCACACATGCACACACACACATACAAACATGCACACATGCATGCACACACACACACACACACACACCTGGTTGCGATTTGCCGTTTCCATCAGAATGACCTTGTCCAGCTGGTACGCGAGCAGGGCGTTTCCCCCGAGGGCGGTCACGTGGGCGCGCGCAATCGCCTGTGCCTCCGTTATAAATGCGCGCACAAAGGCGCCCATGCCCCCCGCCTCCCGCACCGAGGTGCTCTCCTTGATGAGGTACAGGTCAATGTGGCCCAGGTACCGCGTCAGCACGCTCCCGGCAACAAACGGCAGCGGCGTCATCTCAACATGCGTCCGCACGTGCAGCGGCTCCGATATCGAGTTTCTGTGTCCCGTCATGTGCACAGACGTCGACGTGGTGGTTCTCGACAGTGCGTTGGCTGCGGTGCCGTGATGCGAGCTGCCTGCGCCGAGGGGCGTGGTGGAAGTACTGCCCTCGCGCATCTCCTCCGCCTCCATCGGGAATATCATTCCAGCCTCATCATCGGGCGTGGCGGGGGTCACGGGAATACTCGCAGTCGCGTGCGAGTGCACACTGAGCTGCGAGGACACATTGCTGGACTGCGAAAAGAGGCGGAGGGCGCGTGACCGCTGTGGGGGCGTTGTGGGCGCGCTCACGGCGGTCGATCCCCCCGCGGCCGTGTGCGTGCCCGTATGCGTTCCCGTGTGCGTGCCCGTGCCGGCAGTCGATCCCGCGAAGTGGTGGGCCATCTGCGCGAGCGATGGAGAGGGCAGCCCCGATATCATTGCAGAGACGGTCACCTGGATGTCGTCGTCGTTGGGAACCTGCACGTCGTACCACATTCCACTGACGACGCACGGGGTGAGGGCGCGCATTTTGAACCAGAGCGACTGCTGCAGCTGGTGGAAGATCCCCGCAAACTGCTGGTTCATCTGCCGGCTGCAGTCCTCGATGCGCACGCGGCGGACGGCCGTGACAAGCTGGAGATTGCACACGGGCACCGCGGGGGGGTCGCTCGGGAGAGACCACGTGCTGCACACCCCAAAGCCCGCGGGGATCGGCGGGTCAAGCAGAACGGCCTGCACCGCAGAGCGCAGTGCAGACACACACAGAGTAAGGATCATTGGCGGGCATGGCAATGGGCGAACCGGCGTCATGGCCAGAGTGTTGGTCATCCACTCAAGGGAATGCACCAAAGCACAGCTGTTCCACACACACACACACACACAGTACTGAATCAATTGAATTCCGTATGGCGACCAAATGCACCGCGCCACCCACCATTGTATCCTCGTCCGTTTCGTCATCGATTTCCACGACGAAAGCAGTCTTGTCAGAGCCGTTGGGTCCATCGTCTTCGTCACTCGAAGAGCTGCGAAGGTCAGAGGCGAAAGCGGCTCAATAAGGGGATGTCCCAGCATCCGCAGTGTGTGTTACATCAGCTGCGTAACAACGACGACCTGCGTATGCATGGTCATCCACACAGCAGAGTCGCCGACAGTGCATTCTCCCCCATCCAACGCAAGGATGAGCAGAAGGAGCAGTGCCATCACCATCCATCATCACCATCCATCACCAATGGTCCAACACTGGCCATTGTAAGTTCTGATGCAGCATCCTACATTTGATACACCCCCCCCCCCCCCCCCACACACACACACATACCACCACCACCAACACTACCATCACCACCAGAAAAAACGGGAGAAAAGAGCAATCAGAGCAAGAAAGTGACACCCGGCTGATGCCCGATGCACACGCGGCACCCACTCGGAGCTGGACGAATCTGTCGCAGGGGAGTCGTTGGCCTCGGTGGAGTCGCGCGCGGCAGCGTCTGTCACCGGGTACAGGCTCAGCTGCTCGCGGTTTTGTGCGCTCAGTTCCATAATGCGGCGCTGGATGCCCACCTGCACGGGCACACACGACGGGCGTTGGGATGCAAGGAATGTGTGGGATTAAGTAATGTCTTATAGTCTCGTTGCACACTTATCAATCATTTTCATGCACATGCATACACAATGCACACAAAATACAATGCACACAATGCACACACACCCACACACACACACATACCAGTTTGGCATCTTCCTCGTCAAGCACGTCCAGATTGCGCGTGATTTGAATGGTCGGCGGGGACGGGAGCGCGGCGAGGTACACGGCGGTGGCCGTAGCAAGACCAATGATCATCTCTTCACCGACGGTCACCTGCATGCGCACGCCAAAAAGGGCGTTCATCCCTGCGTCCATCACAGCCGCACGAAGCAAGACAGCGACCGGGTAAGTGGCGGGTGAGTGCCGCAAGATATAAACACCACACCCACACACACACAACGCACCCTTGATTTTCAGCTTCGTCATCAGCTGTCGGTGCATATCGTACTCGAGAAACGGGATGGCCTCACTCACGGCGGTGGCGTTGGCCTCGCCCTGCGCCTTGCGCTTCGCACGGCACACGCGCGCCTCCAAGAGACACCCCTGCCCAACAACCTTGAGCTGCGGAGGAAGCTCTGCAACAAGCACATGAGTACAGTGGGGCAGTGGTGGTAGGTTAATATCACACGAACACATACGAACATCAGGCTGCGTCCACGCACACTGCCACGTGCGACAGTCGTCATCAGACATCATCGGACCGACCTGTCGTCGCAAAGATGACTTCGGGGACGTATTTTCGGCGGCAAACCGCGCACTTAATGAGGCGCATATTGTACGGCAATTCGCCCCGTCGGTATGGAATGTGGCAGAGGGCGCAGGGCGACTGAGCGAGTGCGGAACGCAGGAAGGATTAGTGTGCGACACATCTCACTCTGAGCGGCTAGCGCATGCGGAGGCACAGCCGAGAGTATGGGGAATGATAGACGAATGATAGGCCTCATTGTGCTTCGTTCACACTAGGCACAGGGACACAAAGGCACAGTGACACACGTGACACGCACCTGGCGCTTTCGCCTGCTCGGGGGATGGTTGCGCTTCCGGGGCGTTCCAGCCGAGGGTGCTGACGGCTGCTCGTCAACGCTCATGCGCCGCTGTACGGCCGTCGCTGCGGAAATGGCGCCATTTGGAGTGCCCACGTTGTCCTGCGCAGCAAGCGCCCCAACATCACCCTCCTGCGTGCGTATGTGCGCGTGTGTGTGTATGCCATGTGTATGTGTGTAAGCGTTGGTGCATTGCATCTGCGCTTTCAGTGCGTATTCATCGCACACATCCAGCTCGCAAATGTCACCACATGGCCCCATGCGCGAGTCATACCAATGGGCGACGTTCGGCACTCACCTGTCCAATGGCGCCGTAGTGTATCCGCGCGGCCGTTCCAGATGCCGACAGCACAAATAGCTCTCCACAAATGCACGCAGACTCGCTGTATCCAACCACAGCATGGCAGCCGAGGGCACGTGCGTTGGATCGTACCTCATCACGCACCTCGTTCCACCACGCATCACTGCACAACACACGCACATGCCCACACACACGCACACGTCCACACACACACACACACACATGCGCACGTACACGGGCAAAAGGTGTAACAGATGCACAGAGTCAGCGCTGAGCATTTAATATCATAGCACTGCATACCACTGGGGCAATACCGGGTTGTGTGTGGTGGAAGTGACCCACCGCGTCTCCGGTTCGTCGGGGTTGTTGATCTTGCCCAGCAGCTTGATTGATCTGTACAACAACAGCAGCACGTGACAATGGACAGTGGTCGCCATTCAGAGTCACTTTCTGTTATCAGAACACCCCATATGCAACAATGCCAACAAATACAATGACGGATGTACCCAGGCGCGTCCTAATGCGATCCTCACAGATGGCGGGCACATGACGGGGCACATGACGGCAAAACAAAAACGCACCTGGCGGACACAATGCCACCGAGTGCGATAAGGAAGCCCGGTGGAAACGAGCGGAGGGTGAGCAGGGGCGTCTCCTGCTTGGGCATCACGTGACGCTGCATGGCGGTCGGGTGCAGATACTTGCTTGCCACCGGCGCGCTGTGCTCGTGCAACACAGCAAAAGGAGGAGTGGTGAGGGGTTGAGTGGGGACAAAGGCTCCTCTCGCAAGGGCGGCAGGTAGTGATAACGCATGGGTGTGTGTGCGTGTGTGTGCGTGTGTGTGTGTGTGTGTATGTGTGTGTATGTGTGTGTGGGTGCGTGTTTCTGTTACTGTTCGAGAGTGTGTGCGCAGCCAACCCACTTGGTAAAGCTGCCCGTCTTGTCCCCCGCCCCGTCATTCTGAGGCGCCGAAAGCGCAGCGCCGTCGCCCTTTGGAGACTCCGGTTGTGAGGCCGACTCAGATTGCTGATTGGCACATTGGCACAATGGCACAGAGAGAGAGAGAGAGAGAGAGAAAGAGAGACGTAGGATTCAAGTCAGTGTCATAGGCGCTGTGCCCATGGACTCCACAAAGAGAGAGAGAGAGAGAGAGAGAGAGAGAGAGAGAGAGAGAGAGAGAGAGAGAGAGAGAGAGAG
This sequence comes from Pigoraptor chileana, assembly GCA_943704495.1. NCBI lineage: Eukaryota > Filasterea > Ministeriida > Capsasporidae > Pigoraptor > Pigoraptor chileana. Next base: position 10 of record CALSCR010002760.1, on the reverse strand, counting down.
AGAGAGAGAG
>CALSCR010002757.1:0-10364 GCA_943704495.1 Pigoraptor chileana | reverse complement strand
TTGCGACCCTTTGGATAATTCATGCAGATTGGCAGTCTCTCGGTGGAGGAGGTGCGGGAACAGGAGCGACAGATGCGGCTGGAGCGTCTCCAACTCCACGAGGAGAACGCGGCCATACAAAAACGGAGGCAACAGGCACTCGCGCTCGCCGAGGAGCGCGCTAAGCGAAAGGTCACAGAAGACCTCAAGGTGGGGGAACGTTTGATGTTGTGTTGCGCGTCCGTGTTGGATGACGTGTGTTCACAGGGTCTTTGTTGTGTCTTGTGTGTCGTGTGTTTGTCTTTGACTGTGTCTGTGTGCCTGCGTGCCCGTGTGTCTGTGTGTGGTAGTGAAGTATATTGTGTTCTCTCGCTACTTGATTTTTGTCCATCTTAATCGCAAATGCACAGAATTTTCTAGTCTTTTGCGCCTCTCACTCGCCCGCAGCGGCGTGTATCCATTCTCACCAGCCTTTCAAAATGTGCCACAAATTTTTTATTGTTTATTCGCTTTTTTTCTTTGTCTTGTCCTTGTGGAGTCCATGGGCACAGCGCTTAAGACACTGACCTGAATCCTACTACATATGTGTCTTGTCCACAGGCAAAGACGGAGCGCGTTGTGAGCCGTGAAATTCTCGCAGCACAGAGAGAAAAGAATAGACACGATGAGATTCGCAAGACTTTTCGAAGGGCAGAGGACCAACTGCTGCACGTGCTCCAGGAGCGCAAGGCGGAGGTGACGACACTTTATGGTCATCTGACTTACGCTGACGGACAATACGGGGGTGTGAAAGGTCGACGTCTCAAGCTCGATTGGGACAGAACGCCTCAGCCTGTGCAGATCAAGCTTGGGATGATTCGCGCCGTTAAGGACAAGGTTCGATTCCTTTTGGTTTTTGTTTTGTTTTTTGGAGTGGTTTATCTTCAGATTCGCACATCATTTTCCCTCCAAATATTTTTGTCCCGTGAACACGGCATGCGTATCCCTGACACCAGCCATGTGGTTCATTACGCACAAACGTACATTCACGCACTTACACACACACACATATATACACACACACACGACTGCCTCAATTGCACGCACAGATTTCCGGCGGCCGCTACGTTCTAATGGTCTCTCTCTACGATCGACTCGGCGGTCACGTGATGAAGTGGTCCAGCCTCAAGGGGCAAGAGTGGGGCGCATCAACACTCCCCGTGGAGCACAATGGGCGACACTTTGACGTCGAATTGCACCTTGATCAGAGCGTTTACACTGTGTGTCCTGCTCGTCCGGACATCCGCCCGGGGATGGTTGTCGTATACGAGCTGTTCCTGCTCCGTGGCATTGCGTCGCCTGTCGACAAGGTCGTCGGGTGGGGCGCTTTTCCTATCGCCGACGCTGAGTTTTCCGTCATTGAGGGCAAGCAAATGTGCCCACTCATGCGAGGCGACGTCGACCTTCGCATCGACAAGCACTCTCGATTGGAGGAGATTGTTGCCTCTGACATCGATTCGTGGCTCGGCAATCTTTACTTTGAAGTCGTGCGTCTCCCGCGGTACTTTGGCGGACAGAAAGAGTACGAAGTTGAGCTGCAATTCACGTCGAGCCTTCTTGGGTTTCCAAATCGCACCGAGGGATCGGATGAAGAGACGGAGGAAGTGTCGGAGTCCAAGGTTACCAACGGCGCCGGCCTCAACGGGTGCGTTGTTTGTGTGTGTGGTGGTGTGTGTGGGTGTGTGTGGCCACAACGCCTGAGACACCAACTAGTCTGACATCTCTCAACTTCAACCTCCACGAATTTTTGACCACATCTTGCGCTCTTACATGTCCCTACTCCACACATTTGTCCACACCCTTTTGTTGTTTTTCGTCCAACAGATACGGCGCCGCCGCCCTTGAATCCATTGCCAATCTCAAGCGATCGACCGTCGATGCATCCGCACTCGCAGTGGGGACGTCGCAAATGAATTCGGTCGCGCGTCACAGGCAAGTTGGCAGTATGCGCAGTTTTGGTCGCACAGAAACCGCATTGTCGACTGGGGCTGCCGCACTCGGACAAAACAGGCTCGGATTTCTTGACGAAACAGAAGAAGACGACGGCAATCGCGAGTCTAATGCCGCCGGCGCAAAGTCCCTTGCTCGCATGCAACTGTCAAAATCGCATCTCGGACAAAGTCTTGGTCAGAGTATGCTTTCGCGGAAGAGTGAGAACGCAGACGAAGATGTCGACTCGCTCATGTGGCGTGAAAACGCAGAATCGCGTCTTGTGCCAGAGGGCCCTGGTCTCAGCTTTCGTGTGCACGAACGAAGCCCCGCCGACGTATCTGCAGCTTCCGCGGAGCAGTGGCGAGTGCGTGAGGACCAGAAGCGACGGCGCATGCTGGCACGCAACGCGCGAGCACGGACGCTCACCGACGCCAGCCAATTTGAGGACTATCGCTTTGCCATTCGCGCTCCGTTTGGCGCCCGCAACCGACAGAATGCAAACGAAAAGTTGCAGTATGTGCGGCGACAGCTTCTTGCGGAGCTCGGAATATCCCAGTGGCGGAGTCGCGAGTTTTGGGCGGCGCTGTTCCTACTATTTGCAGTGTTTTGGGGGCGGCTGTACGTGCATTACTTTGGTCAGTGGCTCTACTTGCAGTCGCGGAAGATACCTGTTGCCACATTCAAATTCCTTGCGTACTCGACGGTGCTGCTCTACCAAGGAGACCTTCTTCCGACGAGCGACCACATTGCAATATTCTGTGTCGGTCCGCTGTTTGTTGCACTCATATTTGTGCTTCTTGTCGGTGTCGTCTATGTGAGTCAGCGCACTGTGCGCACTTTCCCAAACCTCGGATGTCGGCTCGTTCTCGCATTTGGCATTGCGTCCATTCTGGATCCCATCCTCATTTGTATTGTGGATACGGCCATGCAGCGGTACAAGGTACATTTTGTGTGTTGTGTGTGTCTTTAATTTGTATTCTTGGGTTAAGTGCTTTTTTCTGTGCATTGCTATTGCTTTATGTACATCGGTCTGTTTATTCTGCTGTTTTTGTTGCTTTGTGTTTAATTTGAAGATATCGTGTTTTGTTTGTGCGATTTTCGTTGTTGATTGCTGATTGGCCGCAGGTTTACAAGTTGTGCTCATACCCTTGATGTCTTGCCTTTCCCTTACTGCCCCAACGCACACATTCTCACGCACATATACACATACACACACATGTACACATACACATACATACACACGTACAAACACACACACACAAAATACACGCACATACATAACGCTCACACAACCACCCGCACCTGACCAACACAAACAGAACGAGGGCGAGATGATTGGCGACGCCTTCAAGCTCTATTGGCACTTTGACGAGGAGCAGGGGAGCGGCCTCGTGGGCATATTTCTCACTGTCTTCATCTATGCGTGCGACATGTTCCTCGGTTGCGTGCTGTGTTACGTCTACTTTCTAAAGTGGCATCTCAACGGTCGCATGCTTGACGTATATCATCGACTCCACGGCGAACCCGGCGACTTTTTCGTGCCAAACGACATGGAAATATCCAACCAGGAGCTGCGTTACATATGTACAAAGGCCGAACAGTGGCGCGGAGAGCAAGGAGAGCGACGAAAGGTCATTGTGAACGACCACATTTACGAGGAGGAAGAGGCGCATGACCGCGAGGGAGACGCACGTGACGCCCCGAATGCGCCCACTGCAACCACAGGCGCACAGGCAAAGGCATCGACCGCCAGACAGACCGCCACGAAGGCATCAGAGGATGGCCGCAAGCGCCGCGAGAAGGACAAGCTCTTTGCACAGGCGCAGCCCAAGCGGGAGGTGACGACGCATGTGAGCATCTACACACTCTATCTCGACGGCAGCAAGGAATTGTACCGTCACTTTCTGCGTCTTCCCGACGGCGCCATTGTGGAGGTGTTTGGGGACATTGACTCGATGGGTCTTGATGGTGCAGTGAAAAAGTCGCTGGAGAGACAGAAGGTCACATTGAAAGGCATGTTGAGTCAGAGCCTTCAGTCGCTCGAGAGAAAGGAGCGTGGATCAACGTCGCTGTCTGCGCGGGGTGATGGCCGGGGATCGACGGCATCCGGGGGCGCGATTGGCACGGAGACTGTTGTCGTGGATGACACGGGAAGCCACGGGAGAGGGTCGATTGGGCGTTCGTCTGCGTCGCTGCGTGCGCGTCGGAGCGAGGGCAGGGCTGGCGGTGCTGGTGTTGGTGTTGGTGGTGTTAGTGTTGGTGGGCCACGTGACAGTCTGGCAGTGCCCAAGACCAGCATCAGCAAGAGATCGATCGAGTCGCTCATTCCGAGCGTATCTTCACTGGAAGAAAGCAGCGACGACTCGAGTTGAAATGGCATGCACTGCTGGAGTGCGCGTGTGTGCGTGTTGTGTGCTTTGTCGGCAGTCTTGATGTATTGCAGTTATGTCGGCGTTGCGTCGGTGCTTTGTAGCATCATATGTGCTGCCTGTATTTGTGCTTGGTGTGCATGTGTGCTTGTTCTGTGCTGTGCTGTATGTGCTTGTTGTCAACTGTATGCGTCGGCGGCCGGCCGTCTCACAGTCAGGTGTGCGGGCCGATACTGTATGCCGTCGGTCGGCCATCGGGCTATCAGTGGGGTCTGTCGGTTAATTCGCAATGCTGCGTCTGCGCGTGCGTTGGTTTCTCGCTTTGCGCGCCTTTCTTAACTGTGTCTCTGTTTTGCTTTGGCTTCATTTGCGACTGTGTGTGTCTCACTGGGCTGTGCAATCGTCTCAAGATCAATGGGCAAGTCGGCTGTAGTTGTTGAGGGCCAATGTCACGTGACAATCTGAATCATTTCCCAAAATTGGGGTCGTTTAGAATATATAATTGACAATTTGTATGAGAATTGTATGAAACATTTTCAATGTAATATTTGGAAGTTAACCGCGCATGGCGTTTACACCAATGGCGTGCGTGCGCTTGTCGGGCCAGTCCGCCAAATAATTCCCATTCCTATAGTCAGTCCATAGTGGTTGACCCACCCCAAATAACTCCACTTGTACTTGTACATGTATACAGTCAGCCCATAGTTCATGATGGTGATTCCGTCAGGCGAATGCATGCATGCCGGTCAACGATGAAGGAAGCGGATACGGATGCCGCTTGGTGAACGGCCGAGCACGGTTGTAGCGGCGCACACGGCCACGAATGAAACACGAGACTCATCCGCCAGGCTATTACTTGTACAATCTGCCCCTCGAATTGGAAGCGCTCGCAAATCATCGGCCGGAGATTCAGAAAAGTGTCGGTATAATGCTTGCGAGCAGGCGTAGTCCGGCACTGCCTCCGCAGGACAGCAGCTGCACACAGTCGCCTGAGGGCTCGGCATGGCGTGGGCGGTTGGCGGCCAAAACTGCTGGCAGTCGCATCACTCGACGACGTGTCTTGCAGTGGGCATCATTCCTTTCGTTCGTCGTTTTTGCAGCCGGCGCACCGTCCACTCAGGAAGCGCCCATCAAAATGACGGACATTGACTCTCTCGGCCGTGGATATAACATTGTAGATGGAAACCCAGTTGGCGACGAGAAAACATCCCGTGATCCCGGTTGGCGTCGCCCTGTCATAACGCTGACGTACGACGCTGGCCTGTCGACCTCAGATGGGCGGTTTTATGTGCCGGATCAAGCGTCTGTTCATGGGGAGGTTGCGTGCCCTTACGACGCTACGGTTAAGAAGGCGACGACAGTGAGCGAGTATCAGTCTTCGCTCGGTACATATATCGAGATTGACACCGGTGATGCGCTAGGAAAGGTCTCGTTTACTGCCAACGCCGACTTCAAAAACATGGCGAGCCTGCTCAACACCAACTCCCGCGAAGTGTACGTCGTCCGATCTGTGTGTCAGTTGTATGAGACCGCATTGAACTCGGCTGCTGGCATAACTGTCACGAGTGACTTTCGTGCAGTAGTTGCGGATCTCCCAATGACGTTTGATGGGACGTCGGCAAATACATTTGACTGGTTCTTTGACAAGTTTGGTACGCACTATTCGACGGAGATGCACATGGGCGCAATGATCTCGCACGACTATGTGCTCAATCACAAGGACATAGAGGATTCAGCGTCGAGTGATGAGAGTCTCGCTATCGGCGCAAAAATTTCATTTCTGAACGAGTTTGTCACTGCCAAAGTATCGACGAGCGAGTCCACGGCGTTCCAGCGGCTCTCAGGGAAGGGAGAGACCCGCGTGCGCACGGTGGGCGTCATGCCACCGACGACTTCAAAGGGCATTCTGGGCGTGTGGTACGAGTGGAAGGACCAGCTTATGTCCCCAACAAACTTCCCCGTGCCCATACAATACTCCCTTGCGCCGATCGCAGACCTCTTGGATGCGACGTATTTCCCTAGGGATGCAAATATTGCGGCAAAGCGCAACGCTGTCCTTGTCGCTCTTCGAACTTACTGCGATCGCAAATCCGACTGTGCTATCCCGGCGCTGTCTTCGCCGCTTTTGTCGGCTGCAATGTTGTCAGTGGTGATGGATGCGCCGCCAGTCATCAAAATGCCGGACATCGACTTTCTCGGTCGTGGATACAACGTCGTAGGCGGAAACCCAGCTGGCGACGAGAAAAGGTCACGTGATCCCGGTTGGCGTCGCCCGGTCATTCAGTTTACGTACGAGGGTGGCCTGTCGACTGCAGATGGGCGGTTTTATGTGCCGGATCAAGCGTCTGTCCGCGGGGAAGTTGCGTGCGCATATGACGCTACGGTTGAGAAGGCGACGACAGTGAGCGAGTACCAGTCTTCACTTCACGGACATGTCGAGATTGGCGGCGGTGGCGCGCTGGGGCCGTTGGGAAAGGCCTCGTTTTCCGCAAGCGCCGACTTCAAAACCATGGCGAGCTCACTCAACACCAACTCGCGCGAAGTTTACGTCGTCCGTTCGGAGTGTCAGATGTACGAGGCCGCACTGAACTTGATCACTGGCCTCAATGTTACGAGCGACTTTCGTGCCGTCGTTGCCCAGAAGCTCCCTGCGACGTTTGATGGGACATCGGCAAGTACATTTGACTGGTTCTTCGACAACTTTGGCACTCACTATTCAACGGAGATACACATGGGCGCAAAAATCTCGTATGACTACGTGCTCAATCGCAAGGATATCAAGGATTCGGCGTCGAATGAAAAGAGTCTCTCAATCGGCGCAAAAATTTCGTTCCTTAACAATTTCGCCGAGGCAAAGGTCAGTTTGGACAAGAAGGAGACCAAAACGTTCAATGACCTGTCAGAGAAGGGAGAGACGCACATACGCACAATGGGTGTCATGCCGCCAACGTCCCCCACCGGTGTACTGGGCGTGTGGCAGGCGTGGAAGGACCAGCTGATGTCCCCAACAAACTTTCCCGTCCCCATACAATACTCTCTTGGGCCGATATCAGACCTTCTGGACGCATCGTATTTCCCAATGGACAAGAACATTGTGGCAAAGCGTGACGCCATGCTTGCCGCTCTTCGAACTTATTGCGATCGCAAAGCCGACTGTGGACTCCCGCCGTCGGCGCCGTCATCCGGCGTTTGGGGCACGTTCTTGGGTGCGACGACGTATGCTGCGCGCCTTTCCCCTTTCGTTGGCTCCCAGAATGGCAAGGTCGTGTGGAAGACAACAAAGCATCTGCTTTCGTCAACGAAAATCCGCTTCAGCTCGCCCGCTATTGGGAGAGACGGTCTGATCTACATTTGTGTTCAAGATGCTATATCAGATTCTTCAGAACCACATGCAGTAATTGCGTATGAGGCTTCGGGACTGAAACAGAAATGGCTTCGTCGTCTCGCTGGGTATAGGATGTGGACTTCGCCCGTTGTGGGGCCAAATGGCAATGTCTACGTTCTCACGTGCGACGGTCTGAAAGTTCTAGATGGATGGACGGGTGAGCCGCAGTGGTCGTTTGAGGTACCCAATCATTGCGAGCCGGGATCAGTTGCGCTGAGCGAAGACGGCGATACTGTGTATGTTGGGATGGGGCAGTCATTCTATGCGCTCGATCCTGCATTCGGCATGGTCCGCTGGTCCCTTGGTGGAGAACTAACTGCGGAGGAGATTGCGGCGCTAGCAAATCCTGGCTTCCTTTTGAGAAATATGAAGGCATCTGTCTCCCGTTTAGGATACTTTTCGGCATCGGCACCTTCCGTTGGTCCCGACAGAACCGTTTACGCCATGTTTGCTGTTGCGCCAAAGTTGTGGACCGATCGGTTTGGTACAGATATGTCGGACTTGAAGGATATGTCGTGCAAGACTTATTCTCGTGTTGAGCTTCGAGCATTGGACGGCATTTCGGGCACGACGAAATGGGCAGTGCCTCTTTACGATATTCTCCCGTATCCGTTATTCTCATCTGGAACCTACTCCGGCGGCGCGCCGGTTGTGAGCAACGGCGTGGTGTATGTTGCTTATCGAGACCCCCCCCAGCTTCGTGCGTTCGACGCCAGGACCGGTGCTTCACTGTGGACAAGCAAGGGCACTGGGACTGCGACGTTTGCAAATTCTCCAGCCGTCGGTTCTGATGGCACTGTTTACGTTGGCTCCGACGATGATAATATATATGCAGTTGATGGCGCGACAGGGAATCTCAAGTGGAAGTACACAACAGGCGACAACGTAGCCGCAGCACCTGCAGTTGGGGCCGACGGGACTGTCTACATTGGATCGTGTGACAAGACGATGATGGCGTTCAACGGGACAACTGGCGCAATGAAGTGGCGTATTCAGACCGGGGATAGTGTGACGAGCTCTGCGGCGATCAACTCTGATGGCACTGTGTTTGTCGGCTCTGAGGACGGATATCTCTATGCGTTCAACTAACGTGCTAGCGCCGCAACTATGGGCTGCGAGGCTTCTTCTGATCTGATCATCTAATAAATGTCACACTGTAATTCTTTCTGTGTACACTGATACGGTAATAGGGGAAGGGGACTTCGTGTATTTGCAACTCCTCGAGTACATTAGGGAACAGACCTCCCTTATATAGTCACGGTGATCAGAAAGTAACAGATTAGGTCATTAAGGAATCGTCCAATGAGAAGAGTGGGCTGTTGTACAACACGTATGTCTAATTAAGGAAGAAAGTGGCACAACGAGTGGCCTGACGGGGTCATTCCCGTAACAACACCCGAGTGTCACGTGCGCGTATGTCAAAATTTATAATCTCGGATAATCTCTGATAATCTCGGATTATCCGAGTTGTTTGAGGGGCAATTTAATCTAGTCTGGGAGTCCGCACTTTCTGCAAAAATGGCGCATATTTTCAATTCGATGGACCCGAGCGATCCATTATCAAAAAATATATTGCAAATTGCAATAGTCACACAATTCAACGTCCAACGAATTAAGCATACACACACATGCAACTGTAGACTCATCACACTCACACGCGCACCTCCACACGTTGTTCGTTCAACCTCTTTGGTTCCTTCATGCTAAGGCCTCCCTGTCTCTTCTGTGCGTCTCTCTGCGTCTCATTCGCTGCCACAATTGCATAATAATAACTCTTACATTTTGCCCTCTCATCTACCTTGTTGGCTTATAGAAAGAGTGGCAGCATCCCATTCTCCATCCTACTCGTCGTTGTCGCACACACGAAAAGAATGGCGCTTGTTAACCGCCTGCTGCAGAACCCCGGCATCCGCAGCCTTGTTGAGGCCGCGCAGCTGTGGGCAGAGAACTCGTCTGGATTCAAGAAGTATGGTGTGTATTCGGCTTACGTTGTGGGATGGAAGAAACGCGATTGAATTGACACGGCAAAATGGGATATGACAAATATCAGAAGTAGACGGATGGTTTAATTGCCATACAATTGGTTTAATGTGCCTCCATCGCATCATACACAGTAGTTTTGTGTTGGTTAGGCCGCTATGTGTTTGTGTTGGTGTTTTTTTTGGTTTATTTGTTGTTGTGTTTTGACTTTCTCTGTTTGTCACAAAGACGAATGCATGTCCAATTCGAAATAATTTTTTGAATAGGAGCGAGGTTATTATATAATGTTGTGATTCTCTGCTTCCTCTCTCTGTGCGTGGTCGTCTCCTTTCTGCTGAGGTTTTTCTGAGATATAATGGTCTGCCAAAGATATATGTGTGTGTATATTCAGATTTGATACGGCAGTCAATATCTCATATTGCACTCTTTTATCCCTGTCTTCCTCATTCCGCATTGCTTGTAGTGTATCTGAAGTATCCCCACCCACTCGCTTTTTCCTTAGCTGATTAGTACGATTTATATGTACCTATATTATATACTTTCATACTGATTTATGGGCATTGTTTTGCACGTTGGTGTTTCTCTTGCACTCATCACCATGCTACTCTTACACCAACTACGCATAATCAATCGCCACACACAACACTGCAACCACTTTAATAGCAACCATGCAAAAATCA